>JANBPK010000370.1:0-16171 GCA_027579435.1 Candolleomyces eurysporus | reverse complement strand
GGACGGCTGCTATGTCGCCCAAGGATGCAGATTACGGTGTCGTGGATCCGGATTTGAGGGTGAAGAAGGTGAGCGGGCTGAGAGTCATTGATGCTTCTGTGATGGTGCGTCCCTGTCAGCTCTCAGTTTGGTTTTCATTTAACAGTAGAGTTAGCCGTACACCACCAGCGCCCATACTCAAGCCGCGGTCTACGCCATCGCGGAAAGGGCAGCAGATCTCGTTGCAGGCAGTTGGAAGGAAACATGATTGAAATTAGTGGTCCTACACGGGAGCCGGCTCGATAAGACTACTACTTCGACTACCAGTACAGTTTATTCCGTTCTTTCGGGTCACATTATTGAACACCATTATCCGCAGAAGACGCACAAACCATCCATACCTAAAAGTACACGAGAGAATTCGGAAGGGAAAGTCGGAAAGGGTATACTTTATACAAAAATCGAACGCATCATCCTTTGATTCCAGAGTCACTTGACATGCCCATTCAGAGGAAGTACATGCTGTTTGCCAGCCTACCGTGCCGTTCCTTGAATTCTTCTTTCCAGGGATTGATATTGAACGGAGCGCTGTCTCCGCCGCTGGTTATAGACGCAGAGTCGCTCGCTCGGAGAGCATCTTCTTTTCCGGGCTCGTAATGGAACGAATCTCGGCCGCACGCCAGCTATAAAAACGCTGAATGTATCGACTGGAAGACAATGAGATGCAAAAAAAGGCTTACATCGGCATCTGAAGAATCAAACACGAAAGAGTTGATATGAGCACTGGAGGGAGTAGGAGCTAGTTAACTGGATGGACGTACAGTAGACAGGCGCAGGGATTGAGACAGAGCGTGTCGCTTTAGCGTAGATGTGGCAGAGGGAAAAGGCCAGCTCCTGGAGCCTGTTCAAACCAAGTAAATCGAGTGAGTGTGACTGTGGCACAGCGCGATTAAATTATGATAGACTAACTCCTTTGTCCTGCCACCAAACACCTCGTCCTTCAACACGATGTAGTGGCTGGAACGCGAGGCTGGCAAGTCCGCGGTCAATTTCTAGTCTTGTTGCTAAAAGACAAAGCAACTTACTTCCTTGGATAGCCGAATGCGACTGTAGGTAGAAGTCGTGGACGTTGGGCTGGACGATCCCCTCATCAACCACAACGCCGGCTTTACAATTGCCCTTTCCATCGTTGAAGCTATTTCAAACACTGAGCAATCCAGGACCTTTCACCTCCAGCGACGAAGTAGGTAGCAAACTTACTTTCGATCCAATGGGAAAAGAAGAGTGTGGTGGCTGCAGATGACAAACGTAAGGAAGACCGTTAAGATTTGCTTGTAACGGGAAAGAATAATAGAGGTAGCTACGTACCGCTTCCCAACGACGATGAATGTCAATTTAGGCAGAGGAGTTCCAGTACCTTTGATCTTGGGGTGGTTTTCAAAGTTATATCTGATAGTAGCTGCGAATAAAGAGTGAAGTTACCCAAGAATTGACAGCAGCCGGTAACTCACCTTCGATGATCTCAATTTCCTCGGCGGCAATCCGTTTGTATTCGCCCTCAGAGACGCCGTCTCGGAAAACAATGATATTGGACACAGGCCGTCCCTCTCGGGTCATGAGAGTGTTCATGGCCGAGTGGAACATGTTCCGAATGTCATCTATCACTTCTTGACGAGGCTCCTGAATCCTGCTGATGGCGCCGTACTTGATGCCATGTCGATCTTGGTTAAATGAAAGACTTGCAACGGAAGGTTTCCTAACGTTAGGCCCGGGATGTCCAACATCGGCCCCTGCGCAGCAGTCAGTTGATTTATGATAGCCATAAAATTAGTCGGCCCAAAATTGAACTACCTACCTACGATCATCGTAAGTGGCGGGGGTCTGTCGTTAGGGTTGGAACCTGAGAAAAATCGGTTGAAAACCGTCGATCCCTGGACCCTGAAGTTCTCGCCACGGAGCCGAGCATTTATCCTATCGTGCGTTGCAGGGGGTCAGGCTAAAACGGTCGTGAGAAGGGGAGAAAAAAANGACTAACTTCAGTAATACGTTGTTCCAATACTGAGAGGATTGACCCTGCCTCAGATTCTTGAACTTGTCCACACGAACGCACTGGGTGACGATTCCTGGGTAATAGTCACTCTGAGTCAACACGACATTGGAAGGTGCGAGTGTGGATGGTAGCGCTTACCATGAACCATATCACCCCAGAACTTGACCGTGGCTCTCGGCCCAGCCGCATCCTTCGGGAGGACAACGAAAACAAAGAATTCGTTCTGCTTCAGAGCGCTATCCAGCGCTTGTCCCCCAGCTTTCCCAGCAACCTCGTTCATCAGCTGTTCCAGCGCCTAGGGTGATCATCAAATTATGAGTGTGCTATGTATTATAAAGCGATGAAAAAAANGGATACGAACTGTTTTCAACGCTTCGGGGCCTCCCCAAGGATCAGCTGCCATGGCATGGGCCGCATCTCGTAAAGGGATGCCTCCAGGTGTGTTAGAAAAACGAGAAAATTGGAATCATGGTGGAGGGCGAATACCTAAATTCCTGGCACAGTCTAGGAGCTCAGACACGGAACGGCCAAGGGTCGTCATGTCTATATCGGTTGGCGCCAAATTGAGTACGGCCCAGTTGTATTCCTGGCCAGCGATGCTGTACACAGTCTGAGAAACCACGTTCCATGCACCGTTTCTGACATCCTGCGCGATTGAAATACTTGTCAGTATCGTGTCAGGGATCTGGAACAAGCAGGGCACACGTACGATTGCATTGTTCCTTCCAAACCTGATTTTCGGAGTTGGGAGAAGGGTAGCGTTGACGTCCATAGGTCGAGAGGCGACGACCATGCCAGCGTCCTTCATAGCTTCGCAATTATTGTAGCTCTCAGACTGAAGGTAATTAGTAGAGTCAACATACGTGCTTGAGTATTTCGGATACTTACAACGCTTTGAATTCTACGCTTCTTATCATCCGGTCGCAACGTAGAAAACCTCACCATAGCGTCACGGCTGCCTTCCGGAAGCTGCTTTTTGTAGATCTGTTCGGGCGCGATCCTGCAAAGCTCCATGGGCACAATTTCGTATCGCTGATGCCTGGGAGGCTTTTTCAGAACCACACCAGGAAGGCGGGGTTGGGTGAGGCGAATATTGTGCGCAGCTCGATAGTGTTGCTGAGCGATGTTGAGATAGTTTCAAGTAAAATAGAGAGGCAATTCCACTCACCTCGATTGTGATATTTATACCGTCGCTGTTTTCAAACTCGAACAGTGCGCCATCTCGATGAAAATCAAGGATCTTGCGTCGCCGACCGGGGTCGTCTCGCCTGCGCTTGTCCGGTTTTTCCTCGATGATGATCACGCCCTTGAAAAGCTTGGTGACATTCCTCCACTGTTGGTCGTTCAAGTTGTACAGATCACGAGCGTTCCGGGTGCGGAGGACGGTCATCATGGCGTCCATGAGTGGTATGGGTTGATAGCTGTTGTAAGGTTTGAAATAGTGAAGAAAAGTAAGCGGGAAGATCGACTCACAATGCGGCGACTGTCGTGTCTACTAAGACAGTGACCCTCCCAAGGGCTGGCCTGACAGAGCTACATGCGGGTGAGAAATAGACTCGGAGTGAGAAGGAATATAGAACTTACTGGAAGATACCACGCCGAAGTTCAAATATGGAGCCATGAATCTCCTGCGATTCATTGATGAAGAAAGCCTTCTTTTGGTCAGACAGACTGTTGGCGAGGAATAAATGGCTGAGCGACTCGAAAGCTGTAAAACACACGTACTTATTGGTGGTCTGGCGGATCAAAAGCTGGAGAAAGTTTATCAGCAATAGGTGCTCGTCCGACTGGGTTCCCTGAAGGACAAATTTGCTGATATGCCTACGCGAAAGTCAAGCACGCCGTCGCCGTCGAAGAGATAGACTTACGTCGCAGTGATTGCTTCTCTAGAGGCCTGCTTGAGAGTAATGGCATAGGCACCCCTCTCCGTTGGGTCAGCAGGTCTGTCAGAGCGCAGTGTGACGTGAAACTGAGGACGAGTGACGGTTAGCAACAAAGAGGAATGAATTCGGGACATACAATACCGTTCGCAAACCCCGTAGGGCGTTATGGAGTGCCTCATGGGCGTAGCCGATCGCCGCTCCGTCGTATAAAAACCGCCCCCGACCAGGGAAAAGGTCCGGATGGACCCTCACCATAAGATGAGCGACCAGCTTGGTTCTCTTTCGCCAGAACTTTTGGTCTACGGCCGGAGAGAACGCTAGAGAAAAAGGTTTATCCTGATGAGAGTTAAGAATGGGACATGGTACCCACAGACTAGAGCAGGACGACGGTCAGAGGAGAGTTGTGAAGGCGGGACGTATTACTCACCATCGTATCCGTAATACCGAGTCGTTGGAAGGCTGCCGATAGGTCAGTCATCGTGAGCCAGCAGGTGTAATTGAGCTCACCGAGTGATCTCGAATGAGTTTGTTGTGACTTGGGGCATCGTGGTTGAGATAAGGAAGACGGTTCAACCTCGCAAAGGGCTTTATATTTTGCGAGACAGGGGTACCGTGTTCGACCGACTTGTACTTCTAATTTCCAAATCCAACAGTTCAACCAAGTCCCCGTGCTGAACTTGCATGATTTGTTGAACGGAAGAAGAGAAGCAATGTCACTTCGGAGCGCTGAAAACGATCATCCAAGTGGTGACTTCTGAGAAACCTTCAACAAAGAATAGATCCCACGCACTGATTTCCTATTTTGTCTTCTCGTCGTTTTCCTCCACCCTCTCGCAGAGGAACTGATACCGCGATAATCGATTTAATTTTGCATTCACCGACCGTTCATTGTCTTCAAGATATACAACGCTGTCATCTGTCAAAATGAGATCCCGGATCTTTTGATGGTAAATAATGTCGTAAAGATCGTCGCTGTCTATCTACTCTACGATCTGGGGTACACCCCTCGATGTCAGCACAGTGTGGTGGCCTGAGGCGACTTGGCTGGTGTCAAACCCAGTGAGTTAACCCATTTGTTCAATGTGACTTGCACTAACCTGCCTATAGTTGCTTCGGACGGCTAGTCCACATGGTCATGGTCACAATCCTCGAGTTGTGACGACAACGGGGAACGTCTGTCTCCGATTCACCGAGCACCTGGCACGACCCACCCCTAAAAAACAGCTCACCGACCCCACCCTGACAAATTGGCACACCCATGACCCTCTGAGCTGTCAACGATCCATTCCCCATCTACATTTCACTTGCCATGTAGTTCCGACGAGCAAACAAGCCTATAGCTTTGCCTGCTTTGGCCCGATGAGCCGAAGGATGAAACAATTGAACACAAGGGATCGGCCACTCCTCGAAGTCACATCGTCGTTCAATCTATACCCGTTGCTCTTCCTCTGACTACGATCGATGGGCAGACTTGACCGGCAACCCGGGCTGGTCATGGAAGAACTTGTTACCCTACTTTCTGGAGGTGGCCTTGCAATTACCTTTCCCCTCTTCTATCAGCTGATGGGTTGCAGAGCAAGCGGAGCGGATAACCATGACCCCTCTGGCGAATGTGACTCATGATTACAAAAACGGAAGATTGGGGTCAACATGTCTGGCGCAGCTCAGTAAGTCAACGCAAAAGCTCTTGAAGCGAATAAGCAGTTAGGAGGTGACTATCATCTTACACCCTCGATTTTAACCCTCTTGACTGGCTAGAAGTCGGTCGGTCCGTCGGGGCATCACTGTTTCATTTTTGATAAGATGTATTCGGTTAACCCAGTCACGGAGAAAGGAACAACAGCCACCGCTTATCTGGGTCCCAAGAACATCAATCGAACCTCCACGACCTTGTTGGTCTTGACGCCGTTCGCGTCCTGAAAACCACGCCCCGTGGAGGTGTACCATCGTTGAGAACGGTCAGATTTTTCTAAGAGGACGCAACTGAATTGTGCGATGGGTTTTTCGTGTCGTTTGGATTCTGCTGATTTTTATATCGGCCCGGTTCATGAAGTGACCACGAAAGAGTAGTCCTCTCTGCCACGGGTGTAATTGAGACAGCTTAACTCCCGCTGATTTCCGGTATCGGCAACCCTACCGAACTAAGAAGCAAAAGCATCGAGCCCCTGGTCAACTTACCGAGCGTCGGGAAGAACGTGACTGACTGGCCCTTCGCCGCGCTGCAATGGGGGTTAGGAATTAACGGCACTATCAGATCGTGAGTCAACGTCATGAATCTACCGTTCTACATAGTGATGTGGGGATACAGGTCCGAGGAATCGCAGCAGCAGCGGCCAGCCCAATAGAATAAGGATCCTGCGTCAGGACGAAATACTCATATCGAGATCGCGTTCAATGTGAGGTTCCTAACGTCTCTGCTTACGACAGGGAGGCGCTTTCTATCCAAAACCTGGAGCGACTTGTACGACGGCCGTCCGTGAAATACAACTCACCTTTTGGATGGAACTGACATCCAAATACCGGGGTAACATTGACTTGGAACCCTTTTCACGCACCCACTCCTCGATTTGACTTTGCTCCGACTCTAATGTCGATCTTTATACCATGAAATACGCCATTGACTGATTGAAGTGCTCCCTCAAGGCCCGACATGGGACGAGTACAAGCTCAGCCTCATCTCTCCAGGATTTTCGATGCTTCAATCATGGCCATATGTGTCAATTTTTCCTCTGGAAAGGCCGTATCTACTGAATGTGACAAGCCACCGTAATTTGCCATATGTGACGGCCGGCAGGCCACACGCAGGCTGCTGTCTACGCCATGGCTGAAGGCAGCTGATCTAATTCAAAGGATAGTTAGAGGTATGTAGGATGAACGATCCACACTCACATCGTATTGAATCCTCTGATACCAATCCCGACTTCCTTATCATTATCATTATCAATGCGGACCAGTGGTGGGTTCGGTTCGTCAAATAAACTCATATCCTGATAGATACGCTTGGTCATGTTCTGCGGACAAGGACAATGTCAGACGAAGAGTCCAGAGGTCTACTCAATTGCCAGTGTCGTAATTTGTTTCCACGGTACGTATACTTTAATTTATCTCAATGCAGAGGTTCTTTCAATATATATTAACGACACCGTCCATTCCCCGTTGACTCTTCATACTTTCTCCCAAACATGAAGGACTTAGTGGTCCTCATCGCCTGCGGGGTGGGATTCGTGCTGGCTGTGAAAGGCCTGATCGCTCGGTGGAAGCGAAATCCCCAACGACTGCCTTTACCCCCGGGCCCAAAGGAGAGCCTGCCTTTCATTGGCTGCTTGCACCAGCTACCGAAGGTTCTGCCATGGGAAGGATACGATAAGCTCTGTAAAGAATACGGTGCGCACCTTGGCTTTCCCTGTAATCTCTCTAAACGTGTTCGCGATGCTCATCGTCACTTATAGATTCAGACCTCCTTTACATGGAAGTCCTAGGCCAGGGGATGCTTATCCTTGGGTCGCATCGGCGCGCAGTAGATCTACTTGATAAAAGAGCGGCAATTTATTCGGACAGGCCAAATTTACCGCTGCTAGATCTGTAGGTTGCCTCGTAGACATCGGGGTTGCCATACGTTGACTCTGGAATCTCTTAGGATGGATTTACGCTGGATCTTAGGCTTTATGCTTATGGCCCCCGGTGGAGGATTCATCGACGTAGCTTTCACCAACAGATCAACCGCAATGCCGTATCCCGGTATCATCCTATCATGTACGAGGAGAGGGACAGTCTCCTTCGCATGCTCAGTACTAGTCCAGAGAGTTTCCGCGAGCATTTGAAAACCTTCTTCGGCACCATAATCATGCGTACAACATATGGCTTCGACGATGCTGGACGGAACGCATCTCTCATTAATGATTCTGAGTCACTGACCGATGCGATGGTAGCGGCGAGGGCTCCGGGCAAGTTTCTTGTCAACGTCTTTCCTATACTCCAACACGTTCCTGCATGGGCCCCTGGCGCCGGGTTCAAAAGATACTTCCAAGAATTAGCAAAGATGAGCCGTAGACTGGTCAGGGTACCCTTTGAAGATGCCAAGGATAAACTAGTAAGTATACTAATATATGAGTAATCCTCAAATCAACTAATTTCTGGTAATTCAATCTGGGATGTCAACTAGGCAAAGGGTCAGAGAAGTGTCCACCCGAGCGTGGCGGCTGCCCTTATCGACCGGCTACCTGGAGAGGGTGAATCGAATCGCGCGGAGATGGAAACCGTTGCGCGCAACGTTTGTGCTATGGCATACTTAGGTATGCACAGCTTATTTATAATTTTGAGCTCACCTCCTCTAAACGCATCCATGATGTTACGGATTAGCGGGAGCCGGGACGACAGTCGCTTCAGCCCTCGGCCTCATCCTTGTCCTTGCAAACCATCTAGAGGTTCAAATGAAAGCTCAAGCAGAGATTGATTCAGTCATCGGCTCGGATCGTCTACCTCTCATCTCAGACCGACAGTCCCTCCCATATGTCCATGCGATTGTCAAGGAGGTCAGCCGGTGGCATACCGTCGCCCCTCTCAGTGCGTTAGCGTCAATTGTAAATTCGATGGGCTCCGTCTTCATCTTGAACCATTATAGGTACCCCCCGTGTGAATGCCAAGGATGACGAATACGATGGATATTTTATCCCAAAAGGTACCTTGGTCTTTCCAAATAGTTGGTGAGTGCTTTCTACTCTGGCTTAACCGACCTCTGAGCAGATGTATCGGTAGGGCCATTTTGCACGACCCCAGAGTTTTCGATAAACCTTTTGATTTCATCCCCGAGCGCTACTTGACGGACGACGGGAAGATCAATATGTCCGAGTCAGTTTCAGATGCAGACATGGCTGCCTTTGGACATGGCCGTCGGTATGTGTGGGCTCGTGTTGTCCAATCCAGTGAGTTGACGAGGATCGGCCCATAGCATCTGCCCAGGACGTCATTTCAGCAACGATACGCTATTCTTGATGACTGCCTCGCTCCTAGCGACGTTCAACATATTCCCCCCGAAGGACGAGAAAGGGAATCGTCCGCCTCTGAAATTTGAAGTGAGAAGTCAAAACACAGCGTGAGTCAGTACTTGGCTATCCATGCTACCACAACTCATAAATGGCCGTCTTTGGGGGCACTTGAAAGTGAACCTTTCCCCTTTGGATGTGAAATTGTAGTTCGACGAGGCCGCGAAAACTTCTGTAAAGCTTAGGAACTGAAAAAAANCCAATTCTATGTGCGACCAACAACACGTTTGAAGAATCTTGAGGGCGATTGTCGAGCTGCCGTCCCTCGCAAGACTCGAATGTGTTGCCAATGCTCAGGGTCCACGTCTGTAAACCCGGTTTGCTTGGGCATACCCGTCGTTTGGTCACCTGAAGCGCCGTGACTCCAGTTTTGGACCTTGCAATCTTCCTGCCTCTCGAGCTGACGGTACCAACCACCCCATTCGCGTCGACTAGTGCGGCACCTGTACGCTATTTGCAAGCCTTCAGTACCCCAAGGACGAAGCTCGCTGCCCCTGGGTCGTTCGGCTCGAGATCATGACGCTGGTGAAGGTTGGCGCACCTGAAGACGGACTGGAAGCTTTCTACGATGGATGAATAGCGCCACGAATGCGGATGAGCCTGTATGTCAAGACTACAAGTGAGCGTTGGTCCTCAGGATACTTCAAGCATGAATGCCGACCTTTTTACATCCTATCGTCATCTGTAGTTTATACCATATCTCAATCCTTCTCGAGATCGACCTGAGTCTCACCTGAACTTTCGGCGTGGCCACAGGATTTTGTCAATCGACCCCACTAATGCTCAGCGTACGCAAAACTCATTCTCGAGCACGAAATTACGGCTAATTGAGGCCTAATAGAGGGTCATTCATATCAACACTCAATCGAATCGCCCGCACGATGTTCTTCGACTCAGGGCAGTCAATATGTGCAGCCTAGACAACATCTTTTCCTATTAGCGCGAAGCCCACGAAAATGGCGTACCTAGAGTGGGCCATTGCCTACAACGGGATGGCTTCATAGAGATGGCGAGGAAGTGAAATACAACAGTCAGTGGTGCATCTATCACCAGCTCTTGACATGTACTGACCCTTCCATAGTCACGAGGGCATTCTTAAACGACCACAAATTGACACCTCACCTCTCAGCCCGAATTCAATGCATCGTCGTTCAATCTATACCCGTTGCTCTTCCTCTGACTACGATCGATGGGCAGACTTGACCGGCAACCCGGGCTGGTCATGGAAGAACTTGTTACCCTACTTTCTGGAGGTGGCCTTGCAATTACTTTTTCCCTCTTCTATCAGCTGATGGGTTGCAGAGCGAGCGGAGCGGATAAGCATGACCCCTCTGGCGAATGTGACTCACGATTCCACAAACGGAATATTGGGGGTCAGCATGTCTGGCGCACCTCAGTGAGTCAACGCAAAAGCTCTTGAAGCGAATAAGTAATCAGGAGGTGACTATCATCTTACACCCTCGATTTCAACTCTGTCGACTTGCTAGAAGTCGGTCCGTCGGGGCATCACTGTTTCGTCCTTGATAGGATGTGTTAACTCAGTCACGGAGAAGGGAACAACTGCCACCGCTTATCTGGGTCCCAAGAACATCAACGACCTTGTTGGTCTTGACACCGTTCGCGTCCTGGAAGCCACGTCCCGTGGAGGTGTACCATCGTTGAGAACTTGGACGGTGAAATTTTTCGAAGAGGACGCGACTGAATTGTGCGAGGGGTTTTCGCAGGGGCCAGCCAGGCATGTAGGCCGTAACATGACTATGACCATGACTATGACTAGCTGCCAAATTTTCCACGCTAGTGGTGTCCTGGGTCCTATTGCCAAAAACTATGGCACCCCTGGTTCCCATATTCCCGGGCCCTGCCTTTTCCTCCATTCGATTTTTTTTTGTACATCCTTTTGCATCATTCGCCATCCTTTGTAGGCTGTTATTGAAACCATATCCCTTCTCATATACCAATCCATCGACTACATACCGCTGCTAACTTTCAAGTTGTACTTCAATACGTGTATGCCAACAAATTACCTGTGGGAAGTGGCCGCTGCTTTGCACGGCAGTGGTCCGAGGCATTTTGCCTCCTTACTATTGTGTGCTCGGACGGGAACCAAGAGGACCGTGAGGAGACAGTAAGGAGACAGTAAGGTGAACCCAAGAAAGGAAAGCGGGAAACACCGACGGAAAACAGCGGTGCCGATGTTGGTTCCTGCACATGCCGCGCATCCATCTTGGCGCCTGGAAACTGAGTGTATGAACCCGAGTCAAAATGCCTCGGAATATTTTGTATAGACCACTATTAAGCTATATATGACCTGTTAATGCTATCGTATCTAGGCGGCTAGACGGCATAATATCGTAGGATGGTAGTAGTCACAGTCATTCCTAGCAGCTTCTAGCCACAGCTAGTGGCCTCAGTGAGGCCGTTTTNGCCGAAGATATGCCCAGAGAACTACTTTGCCAAAATGATTTTCATCTATCAGGGAGAGCCACCTGTCACACCCGTATATCTCTGAGTACGCATTGGCCTCTTGCCGTAATTTCCGTGGTGCCAGCAACTGATGAAAGCAGCTCGATGAGAGGTACACCACGACAAGCCTAATACGGTAGTCTCCCGTAGTCAGGCTAAACGAGTTCGTGTCTCTTAAGTTTACTCCCCTTACGACGGTCGATCTCAACAAAGACTACTAATACGGTGGTTTTTCTCACATTTCCGGAGAATGCGAGCGTAGAAAGCATCGAGTGTTTGAGGGAAACGGGGGAAGGGTCCTTGCCGTGCAGTTGCTGGTAGGTTGGTGAACTGCTCAATATGCTTGTAAAGGCCGCATCTAGTGCTGTACGAAGCAGCAGCAGTCCTACTAAGCCGCCCACCAACTGGAAGGACGGCAGAGCAGCGATACGTTAGATACAGATGATAAGAAGGAGGGGTAAAGAAGCATCCGGAGCGACTTTCCGTCGTGAGGAAGTCGCGGAGGGATGTGTGGCACATTGTAACAGGGAGGTCATCGGTGCCCGGAATGTGGATGATTGCTTGCAGATTGACCAGGACCCGAACAACTTCGAAAGACTCGATACCAAGAAGCTCTGCTATTCCGATAATCGGAAGTGGTTCAAAGATTAATGCGAGAGTCGATATGACATCGGAGAAATGGGGGATATCTTTGGAACGAGAGAGGGTTTTGGCATAGAGAGTGTCGAGACCGGGATTCATGTCGAGCGTGTGGGGGAGACGGTCCATCGGTGTTGATTGGTCGTTGGTGGGATCCACGATGTACTTGAAGAGAGTGGACGCAAAAATGAACGAACCGCCAACGTGGTCGACCAATGCGTCCTTATCCTTCTTTGCTGGCCAATCTCCGTGATCGCGAATATAAGCTTTGATGACCGGGTTTCGTTTTATCTCTGCCTCAAAGCAAGCACGCATAAATGTATCCATGTCGTCGCGCGAGCAATGGTTGACGAGGTTCTCGAGACGGACTTGATCTCTCGCTAGGCAACCTTGAATGTGTCGCTCGACTCGGCTGGTGATTAAGAATCGGAGTGGGACGAGGGGGTTGTTCTTGAAGAAGTCGAGCATGTCCTCAATGAATGCCTGCACATCTTTCCTGTCTTCGCATTCGTCGAGCCCATCAATAACGATAAGGAAAGGTCCCTTGAGAAGCGTCCTCCAGCGCAGGGGGCCACTCCAAGCAGCCGCCTTGAAGGGTTCATACACCAGGTGACGAAGCTGGGCCGCTAGATTCGATTGTAAGAGGCCTGGCTTCGTGTTGAGCGCCTTCTCAATGAATGGCGCCGCTTCGGGGATTGCAGCGGCTAGCTGGCAGGCCAAAGTCGTTGCGAACCTGGCCATTCTGCTTCGATCACCGGTGTTCCGAAAGAAGAAAAAGCTCCCCAACAACCGTTTTCTCTCTTCAAATATGAGCGCGATTTCTAGGGCGATAGCTGATTTCCCGCACCCCACAAAGCCGTGAAGCCAGAGGACGTGCGTATTCCACAGCAGCGTGCTGTGGGCCCAGGCGACGATCATGTGGATCACACCTATTCGCGTACCGGGAAGGCATGCCGAGTTTGGCGGAGATGTCTCTCGGTCTCGAGTATGAGATGCATCGAGAATAGGCTGGAGGAGCTGAATGAGAGCTGTAATGCAAGTCATAAGCTGAGAAAAAACGGTCATGGCCCACAGAATCACGTACTTGTTTGATTGTTGGAGGAGATGTAGTTTCCTTTGACAATGTAGTTGTTCTGCTCGGCAATTTGGAAATGATGAGCATTTGGCAAGATTTCAATGTGTGCCGGAGGGCTCTCGGCCATCTGAGATGTCGAAAAGGTGGAGTGTGGATGGTTGATGATGAAGACAGGAGGAAGAAAAGTGCGAACACTGGACAGTCAACACGAGTCTCAGATGAGGAAATTATAGTTGTTTGCATAATAGTTTCCAGTTTTGCTGTCAAGTCGTTTTTGCGCGCCGGCAGAAAATGTGACACATTGTATTGTCATAGTTGCCTTGTCCAACGTTGTAGACCGCTTGACGAGCATTCAACTTGCGCACACACATTTACGGCGAGACCGTTGCTGACAGCTGTCATAACCTTACTCGCAAAACAAAACCTGCAAGCTACTATGCCAATGACAGTCTCTACTAGGGTGTTCCCAAAAACGAAAATACACATGACTCCCGTGCGGCCACCCAGTGCCTCAGGCTGGTACAAGTAAGTAAGATCTCGCAGATTCTGTTGTGTCATTCTCTATCCGTCCGGCATCGCCAATTTTAGCGAGGTAACAAGGCTCGGGACACAATGCCTATTAGCTAAACCCAACGCAAGGAGAACAATGAGCGGAGAGATTCTGTGTTTCCTCTTGGGTTCTACTGCCCGTTTCACCTCGACATAGGAAAGTTTAAAGAAGGAGCGGGCTCTAGATCAGTACTTAGCTGGAGAACATTGGACTGGCACCGCGAAGGCCGTGCCCCTACGGATTATCTACTCTCCATCCAGCGTCATTTGGAGCATCCCATCTAACGTGTCAGCACTCGCAAATAATCAATGGCAGACAAATGTCTAGAGAATGGTGCAAGCGAACTCGAAGAATAGAAGCAGACTCGAAAGAACAGGCTGGAGAACCTCTTGAAAGGGTCGAAGGCGAGCGGATTCTACGAAGACGACGCCGTCGATCCCAAAAGCGAAAGCCGCTGCTGTATGCCCCGAGCGCGGGTATATCCTCAGGCCAACAAGTTAGACCAGTCGTGGAGCGAGCAGCTGGGCCACATTGTTAGGAACCAATACGCCTGGCTGGCTTCGCACAGCCTGGCCACAGAACAATGGATCCGTTCGAGGCGACCGAGTCAAAACATGGACGGAAGAGAGTAACAAGCCAGGGAGTCTTTGGGCCGTAAATCAACCACGGTGGGTGGCAGCGTTTACTAGATAATCGAACCAAGCGAAAAACCTGACAGCAGTCGCTGGAGGCATAGAGATAGAGTGTTTTCGCTGTGCTTTGTTTGTTGTCCGTTTGTTGCTCATTGGCTTCCCAGCTGATGCCTCTCATCCTGACCTTTTTGTTTCCTGACTATGTTGTCTGATTCGTGTATTTCGAATAAAAGGTTAGAGCAGTCTTTCAGGAGGAGAATTGCGGTTTTGTCGAAGGCGCCATGACAACCAGTCTCCGCCGCGTTCCACAGGGAAGTTCCAACAGTGCTCGTCAGGGGGTTTGGATAGCCAAACACGCCCTACGTCGCTCGGAGAAACCGAATCCAAGCCTTCCTGGAGGTTATCCCGACGCCGAGTTTTCGTCTTCTTGTTCATTTTGGCCATCCTAATGAAGTTTGAGCAGACTCCTAAAAGAATGGAGCAATGTGAAAGAAAGAACGTAGACCGGATCAATTGACATCACGTCGGGAAGGTGATCCATTGGACCGGAATACGTTTTCCACGCTCTACGTTCAATTGAAAAACGTATTGCGACTTTGACTTCTCTTTTCTCGAAGCTTGTCTGAAGCGCTGTGACTCCAGTCCCGGACCTTGCAACCTCCCTGCCTCTCGGCACTAACCACACCACCGACAACTCACCCCATTCGCATCGACCAGTACGGCACCTGTACGCCATCCGTACCCCAAGGACGAAGCTCGCTGCCCCTGGGTCACTCAGCTCGAGATCATGACGCTGGTGAAGATTGACGCATTTGAAGACGGACTGGAAGCTTTCTACGATGGATGAATAGCGCCACGAATGCGGATGAGCCTGTATGTGAAGATTACGAGTGAGCGGTTGTCCTCAGGATAGTTTGAGTACGGATGCCGACCTTTTCACATCCTATAGTGATCTTCAGTTTACACCCTACCTCAATCCTTCTCAAGATCGACCTGAGTCTCACCCGAACCCTCTGCGTGGCCACAGGATTTGGTCAATCGAGCCCACTAATGCTCAGCGTACGCAAAACTCATTCTTGAGCACGAAATTTACGGCTGATTGAGGCCTAATAGAGGGTCATTCATATCAGAACTCAATCGAATCACCCCGCACGATGTTCTTCGACTCAGCACAGTCAATATGTGTAACCTAGACACCATCTTTTCCCATTAGTGCGAAGCCCGTGAAAAATGGCGTACCTAGAGTGGGCCATTGCCTACAAAGAGATGGCGAGGAAGTGAAATCCAACAGTCAGTGGTGCATCTATCGCCAGCTTTGACGTGTACTGACCTTTCCATAGTCACGAGGGCATACTTAAACGACCACAAATTGACACCTCTCAGCCCAAATTCAATGTCCTTCCGCCAATACCCAAGCCATCGTATTGAAGCCATGTACGATGAGTGCCGACGACGTGAGTTTGGCAATGTGCTATGCCAGTGACGAATCATGCAATTACTTGTTCATACTATGGTGGGTAGGCTCGACATTCCAAGCGCCTCGACCGCCTCACAATGTTTCGCAGGCTCTCAATGTTCAATCGCCATAAGCATTAGATTGGCAAATGAAACGATTTTTTTNCCGTGACAGAATGAGTGCGAGAAGGTCCCCATTTTTTGATCACGACTGAACAGGACAGTGCTCACATCAAGTTCTCGCGAATCTTCTTCTCGGAATTATCGCTTGGATTCTTTCTTGACATAAAAGGTGGTCTTGCTGTTCCTCAGGGTATTTCTGTCTTTTCGCCCAGGTTTCACCATGCTTACATTTTTCTACGTGGCCACTTTTCTACTGGCTCACGTAGTGGTCCCAGCATCG
>JANBPK010000037.1:0-23515 GCA_027579435.1 Candolleomyces eurysporus | reverse complement strand
GTCCTTGCTCGACTTGCCCGATGAGGACCTCGAACCCTGAGTCTTGGTCGTCTTGACGTCGTTGGACTTCCTGGTGCTGGTGTTCGACTTTGTGGACCTGCTGTTCGACGACTTGGGAGAGGTGGCAGAGTTGGGAGTCCTGCCGCCGCTCTTCGAGTTACGGGTAGAAGTCGATGGAGTCTTTCCGGACGCCGACTTGGGACTGGTACCAGTCTTGGGGGTACCGGTCTTGGGGGTACCGGTGGTGGCGGTGCTTGCCAGTGCGGGGTGAGCCAGTGCGAGGCGAGCCAGTCGTGGGGGTCTTGGCAGACTGGGGAGTCTTAGAGTTCCTGTTGTTAGCCCTGTTGACGTCGACCTTGAGGTCAGGCTTGGCCTTGGAAGTGGTCGAGACGGCCTTCTGCGGAGTCTTCACGGCGGCCTTAGCAGGGGCGGCGGCCTTTGCGGGGGCCTTAGCGGGGGTAGCAGCCTTAGCGGGGGCAGCCTTAGCAGGGGCGGCCTTAGCGGGGGCAGCCTTAGCAGGGGCGGCCTTAGCGGGGGCAGCCTTGGCCGCGCCCTTGGGGGCACGAGCCTCGAACTCCTCCTCGAAATCCCTAGCGTCGTAGTCGCTCATCTCGTCGAACTCCCTGGCGTCAAAGTCCTCAACCTCTCGGACCTCGAGGGGTGCTTCAGCGACATCACGCTCGGCAAGAGCGACGTTGCTGGAAGACATGTCCTGGAATATCGTCCATCAGCAACGACGTACGAATGCCATCGAAAGAGAAACTACTAACCAAGGGAAGACCGAAGACGTTGCTGCCCTTCATGGCGATCATAGCAGTCAAAACGAAGCTGGTGGAGAGACGCATGTTGACTTGATTTAAAAGTAAGGGGGGAAGGTGAGTTGAAGGCTAGACGATAATGTCAAGGTCACCATTGTGTTCGAAGACGGGGAAGGACGACTGCAGGACATACAAGGTGGGCTGTAGAAACAGAAGATTATTTATTTACGCAAGAAATAGGACCGGCCTAATTCTAGAGGGAAAATGGGTGAGCGCTGGGCGATATACTCAGAGGAGAGGATAGCGCCTACCTTTAGATGCGATGTGGGTGGATGCGCCAGGCAATCTGAGGAAACAATAGCCTGCGGAGACAGGCTTATATATGTGTCTGCGGTCCCGATTTGATGTTTGTCAGTCCAGATTCCTCATGCATCCGTCATCTGACAGAATTCAATCACAGCCGCCATCGAACGGGAAGCACAAATGTATAGATGAATCTGATGGGCTTCGACACGTTCCTTGCTCCAGCATAGCCCGGGGTTTCGAGGAGCACTGGAACGGGATGCCGATAAGTCTATCGTTGCCAGCCGTCCGATAAAAATTACAAAAGCTCCATGGTAGATCCGTCATGAGAGTGAAATCCTGTTGCCGCACGGCAAAGTCTGTGCTGGAAACCATCGTCTTTCAATTGCTCATCTCGTAAATTTCGTTGGGGAAAGGGGTCGAACGGTGGAGACGCTGTTTGGCGGGTTATTGGGACCTAGTCTGACGGAGGACTCTTGTCAGCATCGATGAGTTACTCACAGAAACTTCGAATAGCCTTCTGCAGGAGAACTGTTTCAGAACGCAATTTGGAGCGCCAAGGGGGGCAATGCACGTCCGAATTTGATCAATTCATCGGCGCTGATTCTATGATTCCACATAGTCCACACATTGTATCTTCCCAAACCAGTCAGTACATAGGTGCATCATTACTAAAGGAATGATGTGAGAATGATCATCGACTTGGCACTTGATGGTGGGCGCTGACAGCCATGCCTCGAGGGAAACAAGACCTCTGAAAGTCGTCTGAAGGAATATCGTCTCTGGAGGCTCTGGAGACCGAGGTCGTAGGACTCACTTTTTAGTGCTTGATGAGATAAACTTGGAGACTCCGCACCAAGGAAAGTTCCATCTATCCAGCGGAATTCCGCCGCCCACGGTGGAACACAATTAGAACTCCGTTTGTGTCTTTATGGAGCATCATGGCTGCGCCGGAACGCCAATGCTGAAAATTGGACAAACATTAGGTGAACAGAGATGGCAGAACCTCGGTCCATCCGTCAAGCTCCCCTCCCCAGCGCTCATGCGATTTTGGTGGACGCCTCGATGATTGATATTCTCTGTCCTACAACCAGCACACAGGCAGCACCGAATATGATCATCAAGAGAATTCAAGATAAACGGCAAGAAGCCCAGGGACCATGTGATACTAATAGGCGCCCCCGGCCCCCGCTGAAGATTATCACTGGCATCAGAGGAAAGAGAGAAGAGAATATGCATTTATGAAAACGATTTCGAATGGTCATAAGTTGCCATCCACCGAAATAGACTATTGCTACTCTGGAACACGAATCGATCTGGGGACATCTGAAGACGAACGTCAGTGAAGGAAGTCTGTGTCTAGATTCTCCGATTTCAAGGGAACAATCACTTGCATATAGCGCTGTGTAGACTCCCCATCAAACGGGTATATGAATACGGTTCTCCGAGTTCTTCATCATATCACCGTCCATAACATTAATGACCCTTCCAGCACGCGACACGACCGTGACTGTGTATGTGGAGACAGGCTGTGTCTAACTGCGGTCATTTAGATTGTGCAAAAATAGAACAGGGAGACTTGTCAATTTTGGAACCTGTTGAATTCCATCTTGAAGCACGAGCGCGGTCGGCCTCCTGCTACCTGAGCCCACAAGTCAAGACGCCCATCTCCAAGTAGCAATCCCGCTCCTTTAAGTAGACTTTCGGATTTCGCGTATCACTGGCCCACACACATCCACCCGTCGCTCCGTCGGTGAGTAATGCAAGTTAAAATCACTGCCGGAAAGGGGCTCTAGGAATCATGTAGCAAACGTGAGTTTCATTAGACCGCCCGAAAGTAAAAAAGACGACCTTTCGCTGCAAACTCGCGTAGTGCGTCTTTCGCTTCCATGGGCTTCCTGTCAGGCGGAGACCTCGGACATCATGCACACGGCGCTGAGACGTCGCTTCTAGATGGTACTAAGCTCGTCCTAAGATATGCTCTTGAGCAACGGAAGTGTCTCTTGCAGAAGAATTCTCCGATAAATGGTCAATACATACAAGTTTTACAGGTGACACATAATTCGCGGTATTAATATTCCGGGAGACTAGACGGCTTTCTCCGATTCGAGCTGTTGAATCCGTCCGTCCAGAAGCCTCAGCACAGTATCGATTCCTAGTAAAACGCCTTCATCGGGACCCAGTCCAGCCTCGACCCGAGTGTGAGCAAAGTCAATGAGTTTGACTGTGAACGCGGGAGGGGGGATATTTTCCTCGTCGTCATCTTCCTCATCATCGTCCTCCTCCCCCTCTTCTTCTTCCTCTTGTCCAGCTTTTTCGGAAACTCGCTTGGACTCTTCCACGTATCGTTTGATCGCAGCGTCCGCGCGTTCCCATTCGGCCTCGTAAATGACCAATATACTCCCTCCTACCATCCGGAATTCGATCTTCGACAGAGCACCTTTGATCTCGGCAATCTCTGCGCGGACGGCTTTGAGAACAGGCAGAAGAACATGGCGCGGGAGGCCCTGCTTCGGTTCTTCTGGTGCTCCTTCGAGTGAGTCACTTCCGACAGGGAAGAAACGAGCAATTCCATCTGGGAGGTCGGATGGTTTGATGGACTTTCCGTAAGATTTTGGTGTGTTCACTGGCAATCCAGTGCGGTTGTCATGGACCTATGGCACACGATACGTTAGGATGCATTACCCACATGAGATATGGAAGATGTAGACTTGCCTGGAATCCGGTCAATCGCACGCCTGTTTCGAAGCTTGTTGTTTCCTTTGCCGTTTTGATCATACGAGCGACCTTCTCTTCAGAAGCCGTCTCATCATACAGGACCGTCCCGAGTTTGATGTCCAGGATATTAGGCTTGGAGAATCGGTGAGATAGATTCTCAAGCACGAGGGACTGTGTTGTCCGAAATCCGGTAAGCCTCGCAGTAAAAGAGGACAAGCCAATAGACGAGAAACTCATCTTTACGTTCAGCAGCAGGTTTGATCTCCAGAGCACCTCCGTCGCCGGACCCTTCCTTCGCCTCGCCTTCGAGCGTAAGAGTTCCAAGGAACTTTGGTGTGAACTGCCTAAGCGTCGCGATCGCTTCGTCCTTGTCTGATTGAAGGCGTTGATAGAACTCGAGCTCGCGTTTGAGCGCTGGCTTGATCAGGAGGGATCCATCCTCCGTGGTCATTACGCCAGCGTGACCGCCGACTTGGGAAGCGAGTGCCTGGACTACTGGGGTCGACATTGAGGAAAGGGTATGCTGGTTGTGTTATGGACGAAGGCAACAGACAGTGGCCATATCAATGGCGATGCTTGTAGGCCTGAACAAACAACATTCGTCTGCATCATCTCTAGTATGAATCTTATCTTATCTAAACAATCAGTCTCGGCAACGCATCACTCCTCAATACCCACCAACTGACCATCGAGCTCACTACAAGGCTATACCTACCATCCAGCTGTCTCCTAAGTCAAGTGTCCAGGTCATTGTCAACCCCCAAGACAGTGCTGCTTCGGCCAACGGATGGCATGAGTTCGTGAAAGTTCACCATACCCAGTAAGTCTGCCATCTTTCAGTCATTCTTCCACTGCACACAGCTTCTGATTCTCTCCGTCTTGAGTGGTGATAATGGTGTATATTAAATCTGGTATCTCACTCCGATGCTTGCGCAGGAAACATCGTATCCCTTGAACTTTATCTGCAACTTCATGGCCTCTCAATAAGAACCTCGGTCAAGACGGCTATGTCACCAGCACGATCAATAGTGTGCATGACGATTCCTATAGATGCGGTTTGGCCGATGCAGCGCTCAATTCCCAGCAAGATCATTTCGGGAAAAGGAGTCAAGGCGAAGATGGCATCCAAGCGATGATTTACTCCACCCATCCCGAGTCCGTGGATCTCTCGCGAGAAGTCTGATTCATATGAAAGTCAGAAAACCCCCCNTATCCCCTCTTACTCTTGATTCATAGAACCAACTGCCTACTCAGCCGAACGGAGCGGTTGCTCTACAGAAAGGGACCAACGTTCACGAGTACGCGCACGGAATCGCGGACAAACTATATTAGAGGAGCTACCGCCGCCTGCGTTCAGCTTACCCTGACCTCTCGAGCCCTGGGAGTGGGGTTGTCCGTTGCGTTTGCGGAGTGGGGCAACGAAATTATTCTAGCAGGACCCAAGGTGACATTCGTTTCATAGTTAGATGTGACAGTAGGAAAACCGAGGCGTCATCCGAGATTTCGTTTTAAGTGCCTGGGCTTCAGGAAAGTCTGGAGGTATACGAAAGCACAAGGACGTCCCCCCGCCGTAAATTCGCGTAATATGCCTTTCACCTCCATGGACTTCCTGTTAGGCGGAGATTTTTTGTCTTGGACGTCCGCCGCGCCGTCTTTTCCTCCTGTGAGGGTACGAAGCTCGTGCTAGGGTATGTTCTCGAACAACTGGCGTCTGGTCTCTTGTAAAAACATTTTCTTTTTCGATAAACGAACAATACATGTAAGCCCATAGGTTACACATCTCCACGCTATCAACATTCAGAGAGGTTAGATCTTCTCCGATTCGAGCTGCTGAATCCGTCCGTCCAGTAGCCTCAGCACAGTATCGATTCCTAACAAAACACCTTCATCAGGACCCACACCAGCTTCAACCCGAATGTGACCAAAGTCAATAAGTTTGACTGTGAACGCGGGAGGAGGAAGATTTTCATTGTCGTCATCTTCCTCGTCGTCTTCCTCTTTTTTCTCTTTCTCCTCTCCAGCTTTTTGGGGAAAAGGTTCTTGCTTGGACTCCTCAAGATATCGTTTAATCGCAGACTCCGCGCGTTCCCATTCGGCCTCGTAAATGACCAATATACTCCCCCCTACCATCCGGAACTCGAGCTTCGACAGAGCACCCCGAAGTCCGGCAATCTCTTTGCGAATGCCTTTGAGAACAGGCAGAAGAACATGGGCCGGAAGGCCCTGGCTCGGTTCTCCAGGCGCCCCTTCAAGTGAGTCGGTTCCGACAGGGAAGAAACGCGCGATTCCATCTGGGAGCTCGGATGGCTTGAGGCACGTTTCGTAAGCTTTCGGCGTGTACACTGGTAACCCAGTGCGGTTGTCGTGAACCTTTGGCACACGCATCGTCAGTAAGTATGCTTTGCATGCGGCATGGCAGATTAGGACTTGCCTGGAATCCAGTCAATCGCATGCCTAGTTCGAAGCTCGTTGATTCCTTCGCCGATTTGAGCATGCGAGCGGCCTTTTCTTCGGACGCCGTCTCATCATACAGAACCGTTCCAAGTTTGATATCCAGAATATTAGGCTTGGAGTATCGGTGAGCCAAATTCTCCAGAACAAGGGGCTGTGTTCGTCGTAATCTGGTTAGCCTCACAGTAAAAGAGGACAAGCCGATAGACGAGAGCTCATCTTTACGTTCGGCCTGAGCAGGTTTGATCCCCAGAGCTGCCAGAATGCCTCCCTCGCTGGATCCTTCCTTCGCCTCGCCTTCAAGAGTAAGGGTGCCAAGGAATTTTGGGGTAAACTTCCTAAGCGTCGCGATTGCTTCGTCTGCGTCGGATTGTAGGCGCCGATAGAACTCGAGCTCACGTCTGAGCGTTGGCTTGATCAGGAGAGATCCATCTTCCGTGGTCATTACGCCACCGCGACCACCGACTTGGGAAGCGAATGCCCGGACTACTGGGACCGGCATTGAGGAAAGCGTATATCGTAAGTGTTATGGGCGAAGGCAACAAACAGTGGCGGCCATAACGGCGATGTTTGTGGGCCCAACAGCTGTCGAGGAAAGGAAAGTTGATATTGGTTAATTTTGGAGTATCGCAATCAATAGGTCATCCAAAACTGGCCGTGCCCTAAGCTCTCGACGCTCACATGACATTCAGCCCGCTTGAGAGGAACATGGACCGTACTGACCCCATTTGTTATGTTCCTGATCCTGATCTCATTTTGTATTACCAGGTGGACCAGGCCAAAGGAATATCTTTTGCGGCCGTTCCTGTGCCGGATTCGTATCGGCCCCAAACTCGCAAAAGGGATTGACCGAACGCGATTCGAATTCTATTTTACCGGCCGCAACAGGGAACTGTGCTTGAGGCCTGAGGTGTGATCTATCGTTTCCTCGACGGCTGCCAGTGGAACATCTATTGCTGAAAGCATCTTGATCTTATCTTATCTAGGCAATCATCAATCCTTCTCGGCAACCCATCACATCCGACAGTGGTTCGTGATTTCTCCAGCGATGACCTTGGACTCCTCGACGAGCCTCTAAATAGTGCCTACGAGCGAGAATCTGCTAAGGTTCCACCACTCGAATTCTTCTATTGCGCGCATTATCTCTGTTTGATCTACATGACCGCCACCGAACTCCCTTCGTAGCTTCGTAATACGTTTTCGACCAATGGATTCCGGCCAGAAGGTCGTAGCACTGGTCCCCAACCTCTGGTGCTCATCAACCCCCGCCCCAAGAGTGGTGCCATTCACGCTCTACAGACCTATAAATTACTAGCTACACCTGGTCAAGGGAAGATCATCTCGTTAGCATGGTGTTATTCATTCCGCAGGGAATCGTCGCTTTAGCGATACTGTGGTCACACTCTGTGGTGGTCCCCGCGCATCCATTGACTAGTGACCAACCTTTATGGACACATGATTATCGCAAACGCAATGAAGCGTTTGACGTCTACCATCCACCGGCAACGTTCAAGGTGTGCCAACTATGATTTCTTCTGTCCGCTTTGCTCGACTCACAAGTGCGCCGTATACGCAGACACTGGCGGGGTCTGACCTCACTGGAGACCTCACATTGGTTAAGCGAAGCTCCTTCGACAATATTGAGGAATACCATCGAGCTACTGTTGCTCATGAACTAGGCATTCATGTTGATGATGTTCGCCACGTCAGTGGTTATTCGTCGGATGTTGCGAATTACACGTACTTCCAACAACTCCACGTGCGTATGGATTCAAATTATTGAGACATGTTGTCTGATTCTGTGGGCCTCTTGCACGTCCATATTTTAGGATGATCTTCCCATCTTCAACGCTGTAGCGAATGTCGCCTCCGTTGGAGGTATGATCACATCTCTTGGGACAGCCTTCGTCAGTAGAGGTAAATCCAGTGGTCCTCTGTTCGCAAGCTCGCTCAAGCTTCTTCAAATAGATAAACCGGCCTCATCGACTCCGACCCTCGGTTTTGCCGACGCATTTCCGCAGAGTGGAGCGGAGCAAAGGTTCGGCAGTCAGGTTGCTAATGGCCATGCCAATCTGAGAAAGAGTTCTTCGGCCACGCTGGGCTACATCGCTCGAAGAGATGGGACATTGTCTCTTGTTTACGGCACCGATGTTTCCAATGAAGCAGAGCGTACCATGCACAGGGTTTTCATCGACGCCCATACCGGGAAGGTTATTTCTGCCATCAACTATGCTGCGGACGCATCGGTAAGTGCATGAGGGCCCATTAACATCTCCGCAGTGCTCACCAACCGACTTTTGATCTCAGTACAAGGCTATACCTGCCATTCAGCTGTCTCCTGAGTCGGGCTTCCAGGTCATTGTCAACCCTCAGGACAGCGCTGCTTCGCCGAACGGATGGCATGAATTCGCGCATCACAAGTTCACCGATTCTCGGTAAGTATGTCGTATAGTCATTCCTCCACACAGCTTCTGATTTTCCCCACCTTTAGTGGCAACAATGGTGCCGTTTACATCTCATATCTCACTCCGTTGCTTGCGCAGGAAACATGGTCTCCCTTGAACTTTATCTACAACTTTACGGCCTCTCAACAAGACCCTCTAGCCGGTCAAAACGGCTATGCTGCAATCGTCAACGCCTTCTATACGATTAACAGTGTGCACGACGTTTCCTATAAGTACGGCTTTACCGAGGCAGCTTTCAATTTCCAGCAAGATAATTTCGAGAAAGGAGGTCAAGGCGAAGATAGCATCCAAGCGATGATACATTACACCCCTCCCGAGTGGCCTACGAGTGCACAAATGATAACTCTTCCTGAGTACGTGGATCTCTCTTTTGAAGTTCGATTCGATATGGAGCTCACACATCTCCCTTTATCTCCTTTTACCTCTACAGCGGCAATACTGGATTCTTGGATCTGGGAATCTTCCAAACCGTAAAGGTATGTCCGGATTCGGGGTTTCATGATTCATCTAGTTCATTGCCTACGTAGCCGGACAGAGCGGTTGCGCTGCAGAACGATATTATCATTCACGAATACGCGCACGGAATCACGAACCGAATGATTGGAGGAGGTACCGCCGCCTGCCTTCAAACTCTGGTCTCTCGAGCTTTGGGAGAGGGGTTATCCGATGCATTTGCAGAGTGAGTATAACGAACGTATTCTACCTTCCTTCGGGCTCATATCTACCTACATGGGTGAATAGCTGGATGTGGCAACAGGGCAATCGAGGTATCATTCGAGATTTCGTTTTCGGGGCTTGGGCTTCAGGAAAGTCGGGAGGTATTCGAAGGCACCCGTATTCTACAGACACGTAAGTCTATCTGCACCTGCTAAAGTTTGTATTGCTCATCAGCCTACAGGAAGGTCAATCCTCTTACCTACGGCAGCTTGAAAGGGCTCATCAGCGAACATGGTGTGCATTAATTCATTTTCTCTTTTCCCCTTTCTCGTTCGGCTTTCTTGTGCTAACCTGCGACGTTAGATATGGGAGAAGTATGGGCTGAGATTTTGCATACCGTTCACGCTGCACTCGTCAAATCCCTGGGATTTACGGCTTATGCGTTGACTGCCCCGTCTACAACTCACGGAAACGTCGTTTTCATGCGTCTTTTCATAGATGCGCTGGCAAAGATGCCATGCAATCCAGGATGTAAGTAATATTGGCCCCTTCTCTAGTTGCTTCCTTCGATTGACATGATGGCCTTTGCAGTTATCGAAGCACGAGATGCATGGATTCAGGCCGAAGACAACAGATATAAGCGAAAGTACCGTTGCTCCCTTTGGAAGGCATTTGCAGCAAGGGGTTTGGGGTTCAAGGCCACTGGAACGTTTGCAGATGATAAGAGCCTGCCTGCAGACTGTACGTGATCATTGAATATGGACAGCTTCCCTTGTGTACGTAGCCCGCTTAACTGAGCTGAGCTTGTCCAACGTCGCCACGTCGCCGAGTGCGGTCACTCCATCTCATGTTATCTGATCCTATCTGACTGACACGTTCGGCACCCGGGAGCAGCTTCTCCGACCAAGGCCGGGCCAACTCTATGTTCAACCCGCCTGCAGCCAGCTCGAACTCATCTATGCAGCGTGTGAACACGCCTGAACACGGTTGCAGGGGAGTAGTGGCCTTTGTATGTTCGGCGCTGTCGCAGGCGTTGGTCCCAGCCCACCTCTTGAGAAGAATGACCCGATTAAAGCTTTATTAACCCCAGAAGCACAGCCAAGAATAGTCAAAGTGAGCGTCTATTTCATTTCTTCCAAGGAATGTCAACCACCGGGACGTCTAGGACTTATTGATAAAAACTCCGCCTCATTGAACACACGCGGACATGGACAATGGCTGACTGTGCAACGTGCTTTACACCCTTGCTCTCCCCTTGACCCTTGATATCTTCACCGCAAGTTATACCGAAGGAAGATGAGCCAAAGCGATGCCGACGGAAGTCAGCCTGGCGGTGCATCATTTGAGGAAGGCAGAAGTAACGAGAACTTCGCTTGCGGAAGCCCCAATCACGACAGCACAATCGACCGAAGGCTTGAGGGTAAAATCTAACGCCCTCTTGTATTTACTCATGCGAAGTGACGGTGACCTACTTTCAGGCTTAAAGATATACTGCGCGGAAGACATATCAAGTCCGTATCAGCCCTACGTTCAAGTTCCAGATTCTCCAAGCACATCATCTGTTGTAGACTACGAAGCGCTCGTCAACTGGCTTTTCAGCTCGGAATCGGACGATCGAAGGAAGCTCGCATGGGTCAGCGGAGACAAATACACGGGCAAGACAACCTTGCTCGGTAGGATAGCGAACCTGTGCCGAGTTGATTCTAATCTGGCCGCCGTTTTCTTCTTCTCCGCCATCTCAGGGTATCCCGGAAGACGCGGCAAGGCCTCACTAGTACCGACTATCGCTTACCAGATCGCCGCCAATTCCAGGTTCAGCGAGCTTAGTAGTCGAATTTTCAATTCGTTGGAGAAAACACCCGATCCTCTTCGATGCAATGTGCAAACACAGGTCGAACGAATTTTCCTGGACCCTCTAGAGCACTTCAAGAACAACTGGGATGGATGGCCCCGGGCCATTATCATCGATGGTCTTGACGAGGTAGAGAGCGAGGACCAGATTGAGATTCTCAGAGCTTTGAAGACAGCCTGCATGGATGAAAGGTTCCCCTTCCGCGTCCTTTTATCCAGCAGGCCTAGTGAAACGCTCTCGAACTTCTTCAGCAGCGAAGAGCCTGGATCCTTCTTTTCGTGCTCGCTGGACAAGCAGCATGTCTCATCAAATATTCGATCTGCCGTTATTGCAGATCTACGGGACTCTCCCGCGAGCCATCCTGCAGACGATATCGATGAAGCAGTCTCGTATTGGGCAGCCGACCCCAAAGCGCACTTGGCGTCCCTCTTACTATTCGTCCGATATTTTGGGGAACAGCCAAATACGTCGGTACGGGACTTACTGTCCTACCGCTCCCAAGGCAAAGATTTTCAAGATGCTATCTTCTTTCAGATTTTGGGGAACAATCCCGACATCGTGAAGCCATTACGGGCCATTCATGACGCCCAGGCGGGGCAGGGACCGTTCTTCCAGGCGATCACATACTCCTCCAGTTTTCTTCGTACATTCCTCAGGAGTGATCAGGCCCCGGGCCCGCTGCAGAACTTACGCTATTTTGTGGTGGACCCCGACCAGGACGACTCTCGACCTTTCGTCTTCCACGACAGATCGCTGTTCGATTTTCTTCAAGATCGAAATAGGGCTACAAGTCTGTACGTTGAAAAAGATGAGCGCTACGCATTCTGCATGGCGAAGTATCTGCATCATTGCCGAGGTATGTCTCCCCGCTCATGCCTTGCCAAACCTGTGCTCAGCGCTCAACACCTAATTTATATTCACAACCAGTAGACGAGGCCCAGGCAGTGACTTCCTGTGATCCCAAACTCGACCTCTTCACCTCGATTTCGCTGGATATATCGCCTCTGTCACCACAGCAATATGAGGGGATCAAGAGTCTTCTTTCGTGTGATGTGGGTTGGTGGACAGAAAAACAGGTTCAGAACCGCCAAGAGTCACCGCCGATTTCCAAGCCTCAGTGTATTCGAACTGCCTTCCTCTGTATCCATGCCCGTGTGAGTGCTGTTTCGTCGCCTTGCACCGACAGGGTTCTGACCACGCTGCAGTGTCACTGGTACAGTTGCCGGAAGACCTGCCGCGACTGGCGGAAGCCTATTTTACGGGTCTGTGCTGAACATAATTGGAAGGTCCCTAGCAGATGGTGGAGATTTCGAAACAGATTCAGCCACAATATCTTGGTCTTACCCGACGATTGTTTTACGTATTAATCTTTACACCGGCTGTTCCAGAATTGGGACCGGGTGCCGGCAAACTTAGTACCACGTATCCATAGTCCCTTTGTCACATTTCGGTCGGCTTGTCCGCCAACGATAGTTGTATGCCTTCACGGTCACTATGCCAACTTCCTCTGGAATATTGGATATGTCACTTTATATCCTGATCACCCAGATCCTCCCTGAACGCTTGAACGCTTGCCAGTTTTGATACACGTTTTTCAGTTCAGTCGTCTCAACATGCTTCGAACAGCCTCGAGGCAGGCACGTTGACCCGATCAAACAGTGAAAATGCACTTACCTTGGACTCAACGTGTTGGGGTACACCATCAGCTCCAACGTCGACATTCACTCACCAATGGCGAAGAAATCCGCGAAAGAATCAAAATCTGCCAAACAAACCACGGATACAACCGCCTCGTCGTCGTCTACCAAGGGCAAGTCCTCGTCGAAAACCAGCAAGGGTATACAGTCTGGTCGCATCTCCACTACCTCCGACGCCAAAGCCAATCCAAGCAGCAAAGGGAGGATTGGAACCAATCAAGGATCATCAACAACGAAAGCCAAACCCACTCCGAAGACCAATAAAGCGACCTCAGGTCAAGCTGCCGGAACCTCCGAGGGTGGCAAGACCAATGCAGGCGACAAAAAAGCGACCAATGCAGTTCAAGAATCTGGTAGCAGACGGCCGGGTCCCAATGCTACCAAGGACAAGAACAAAGGAGCAAACCCACCGGCTGTTGATGATCGTCCTGTAGCAGATCTGAGCTCTGCCTTGTATCGTACGTTGACATGGCTGATCGTCACCGGAAACTGCTGAGATGATGACAGGGCTACGCACTCGCAGTGCCGGGGGGGGCTCAATTCAACTCCCTCACGAACAGTGACGCACAGCGGTGCTACCCAGGCACTCGTGTCGCCGCACAAAAAGAACTCCTCAATTGGATCAAGCAGCGTGAGGCTCCGCAGAAGATGCGATGGGTTACCGGGCCCGCTGGGTCAGGGAAAACGACAGTCCTTCGTTCAATCGCCCACAGTTGCCATGCGGAAGGCTCACTCGCTGGCAGTTTCTTCTTCTCTCTCGTTTCTACGTCAGCTCACGAAAGAGAGAAATCCAGTTTCTTCGCTTCTTTGGCGTATCAGCTCGTCACCAACGACGATTTGAGCAACGTAAAGGATCTTATTCTATCCGCTATTCATAGGAACCCCAGGATTTTCGACAATACCCTCGACGTCCAGGTCGAAGAATTGCTGCTAAGACCTTTACGAGGGGTGCCCGCTGAACGTCGGACGAAGTGGCCAAGAGTGATCATCATCGATGGTCTCGACGAATGCACGGCTCCTCCTCCAGGAGCTAAAGCTAAGCGGCGAACGAACTTAAACGATCAACAAGATATTATGAAAGCTCTTTTGAAAGCCTCTCGAGATGCGAACTTCCCGTTTCGCATGGTCATTGGGACCCGGGACCAAGCACCATTCCGACCGCTGCTCGGAGGGAATGCTGCAACCCTGACATCGATCACCGTCCTGGACGAATCCGAATCCGACGTCACCACGTTCCTCAAGGGCACTTTCGCCAATATTCGACAACGATCCGGCCTGGAAGCCTCTTGGCCACCAGGCAATGTCATATCGAGGATCAACAACTGCCGAGGTCAAATCATTTATCCCTTCGCAACGATTCACTTTCTCGACCACTCCCGTCACCCCCAGAACCTGCTTAATCAGGCCCTCTCCAACAACCCCAAAGATGTCAGCCCGGCCGATAAAGGGCTAGACGCCCTCTACTCTGCTGTCTTAGGGTCCGGAAACAACTACGTCCATTTTATATGGAGTGTCCATTTTATCCAAGCCGGATATTTTGGCGACAAGGTCCAGGAACACCTTACGGCCTCATTCCTTTCTCAATTCCTAGGCCTTTCCGCCGACTTGGCCGGCCTGATTGAAACTTCCAGAGATTCCTCGTCCCCCGTTCGCATTTATCATCGATCGATATTAGAATTTTTAGACAACCGAGACCGTTGTGGTACCCTTTACATCTCGGAAACTTCGCGTTTCAAGTTCATCGCCACGCAATACGTGAAGGCCTGTACAGGTAAGTGGCTTTCACGAACGACCTCCTGCGTATAATCGTCTGATAGAATTGAGTAAAGATGCCAGNCAAGGGAAAAATGGGTCAAGACACTTTTCTGCGAACGCTCCTCACCCTCCAGCCGTCCTTCCATCTGTTGACGAAGCAAGATTATAGGGTTTCGCTAGAGCCGCTGCTCCAGGCTTGCGACGCCGATTGGTGGATCAAGACGCACATATCGCACGCAGAAGCGGATCGCACTGCTTCAGAAATCTCCACACATGTCATTAGCCTGATGTTCCGTGACGTTCATCGAGAGGTGAGGTACTTCTTTTCGAAGCTCGACTAGCACTGACCAACGAATATAGTGCGGGTGGTTTAGTTGCCGTCCTGCTTGTAAAAAATGGCGTAATGCGATTCTGCGCTGCTGCAGGAGCTCAAGATGGGATGTTCCAACTGGAGGGTTCCTGCTACGCAATCGGTTTAATCACGATATGATATTCCCTTTTGGATTTTAGCGACGGACATTCCTCGAGCACTTTACAACTTCCGCAGTTTCTTTAAGCGTATGTTGGTCTGGCGGCTATAAAGTATTAATTCAGTTATTCCGATACAAACGTGTGCGGGTGACGTCGTGACTGACCTACCTGCCTTGAGGCAGACGTGTGTTACCTCAACCTCATGAAAGCCTCATGGCGAAAGTACGCGTTGACTCTTCTCTTCTCCAACATGCCCGTCAGACGGTCACTCTCCAACTTCAACGGCGCCTCGAATTTCTCCATCCAAACGCTCAACTCTTCCGTGAACTACATAATACAAGAAGATGAACCCCGCGCCACGGATTTCGATTCGCTTTTGCGAGGTGATTTCTCATCCCTCTGATGTCAATCTCGTTTAGCCAGAACAATCGATCTCATGAAACCCCTGAACTTTAGAGCTCAAGAAATACAGCGCTGTTGGCGCCATGCACAATTCCGAAGAACGTAGCGATGCACCTCGGTGCCACGAAGAAACTCGTATTGCGGTTCAGGATGAGCTATACAGTTGGATGATTCGCGGAGATATCGAGTGGTCGGCCAGACCAGTGAAGATAAAATGGGTTACAGGTCCCGCTGGCACTGGGAAGACTGCCATCCTCGGAAGCGTTGCCCGTCACTGTCAAGACGAGAACCAATTAGCGGCCAGCTTCTTCTTCTCCTCTCTATCACAATCCATCCAGCGACGTATCAAAACATGTCTGATCACTACTATCGCCTACCAGCTCGCATCCCACCCACATTTAGCACCACTGAAGCCGGCCATCCTCGGTGCCATCCGTGATGACCCTACGATCTTCTCGCGAGATTTGGATGCTCAAGTCGACCATTTGCTCCTAAACCCGTTGAAGACGGTTGCAAGCCACGGACACTCGTCCTGGCCAAAAGCCATCATCATCGATGGCCTCGATGAATGTCAAGCAGCAAATACCTCGGAAGCCCCGAATGAAGTCATGGACACTCGCTTTCATGAAGCCGATCAAACCGAAATTCTGAGGGCGTTATTGAAGGCCTGCGCATCCCCTCACTTTCCATTCCGTATCTTGCTCGCTAGTAGGCCTGAACGGGCCATCCGAACATTTGTCAAGGAGAAGGCTCAATCGTTCACAACGACGCTTCACCTCGACGAGAGCTACGATGCTGAGGCAGATATAAAGCTCTACATCGTATCCAGATTTAAGGAGATCCAGAGGCGGTACGGAATCTCGCAAGAATGGCCCCCTCAAAAGGCTATACAAATGCTCGTGAAGAACTCTTCCGGCCAGTTCATCTACGCTGCTGTAGTGATGCGATTTATCGACGACATGGCATATTCCCCGCAACATCAGCTCGAGTTGGTGCTGAAGATAACTTTTTCCGAGGACAAGTCGAAGAACCCTTTCAGTCACATCGACGCGCTTTACTATCAGATTCTGAAAACAAGTCCAGAGGTTTATCGATCAGTGCATTGGCTCTGGCAGATCCACAATGACCTCGATCTTGACTACAATCCACAGCGCTCAAAAGTGACGCGACACCCTGCAAAGTTTGTCGCAAGATTCCTCCAAAGCACGCCAGGCGATCCTGAGCGACTCCTTGGGAGTTTTCACTCGCTCATGAAAATCCCAGAGCATCACGACAATGAACCTCCCTTCACGTTCCACCATAAGTCGCTCTTCGACTTCCTCGGTGATCAACAGAGATGCAAACATCTCCACGTGAGCTGGCGGGACCAAAGGAACTGGTATATAGTGCGGTATTTCGAACACTGCCTCAGTACGTCCTCCATTATACAGTATTCCTGCAACGACGTCTCATCTCAAAGCGGTTTTTTNCCCTGCGCTTTGTTCCGTAGGTGTGCGATCTGAGGATGAAGACTTCGTTCGTCGATTCATGTCGCTGCATGCTGGCCTTGATAAGGTCAAGAGTCTGCACGACTACCAAACGATCGAGTCAGCTTTGCTTACCTGCGACGTATCCTGGTGGACGAAGCAGCAAATCGATAGGGTTCGAAACGATTTGAGCTTCAAGGATGATATGGACATGCTGTCGCTTATGTTCAACGCTGTTCACAAGCATGTACGTACCACATAATCCCCATCCTTCGCCTTCTGAGAAAAAATCTAGTGTCGGTGGTATCGATGCCGAGAAGCATGTCTTCATTGGAGAACGAACTTAACCAGGGCATGCAAGGACGCTAGCTGGAAAACGCCGTCCAAGTTGGCTCTCATCCGCAACAGATTCGTCCATGACGACGAGTTCAAACTAGGACCAGACCCTCGTTATTCGCTGGAGAGGCCAGCGAGCTTATTATCGTTACCAATAATGAATTAGCAGCGTGCGGAGAACCCAGAGAGCTCCTATGTAGATTCTTCCTCTTCAAGTTCCGCCTCGTATAGTATACTGGTTGCTGTTGACGCGACCATAGTGTACAATTTTCTGTCTATCCATTGAATGACAAGTTTAAAACATTGAACTCTGAATTGAGGCTTGTTAGCGACTACTCTGTCGCTTTACTGGACTTCTAGCCATGGCAGACAAAGGAACACTGGGTGCATCCGTTAGATACGCTGCGCAGAGGAGCCAAGCAGAAACCGCGGCCTATCGCCACTTCGTCTAAGCGCAAGATCAGATAACTGAATGACCGAGGTATAGATACATACGATGAAGTAATTAGCCGGAGTATGTAATGTTTTCAAGAATAATCAATGCAATATTTGAAAACAATGCAAAAATTGAATGAAAGAAACCGGTTCGGGTCCGAAGAGAAAAGTAGTATAACCACGATGATCGTTACTCAAGATAGTCCCAGCCAGTGTCATCTTACGAATGAACAGCTATCTGAAGCCCTTTCTGGCAGCCCTCTCTTCTGCATGGCGGCATTTCCGGATCGCGTTGTTGATGTCGTGAATCCATTCTAGGGCAAAGGACAGCAAAGTTAGGGAAATCTTAGTATAAAGAAAAAANGAATCTCACGTTTGCAGTCTTTTGCACTATTAGCTTTCAAGCCGATAGCGTCACCACCTCGCGGATATGGTTGGTAGACCTGGAAGGCATGATCTCCTTCCCTTAGGCTCCCTGATAGTTCCTTCACCTGAGCATGCGCCAGTGGAATAGGCTAGACGAGGAATGATCAGACAAATGAAATAGACATCACGAAGAAGGAAAGACTAAGTACCATTCGGTACAGATTCCGACCAGTTTCATCCGTGAGCACTAGAATATCACTGCAAAGATATGCCTTGAGCTTTCTGCCACTCTTCGCTTTCATTACCACGCCTTGCTTCAACAACTTGCGAGGGCCCATGTGACGCGTAGGAGCAGTCAAATCCAGGCGGCTGAACGGTGTCAGTAGACGATACGATACGATGAGTAAAGACAGGTAGACTTACCCTTGACCGATCCAAAGCCCACCGGCGCTTAGTTTCTGAAGAATCTCCCTGCCTTCTTGCTCTCGAATAGTTTCGTTGATGTTTCCGAGAAGCTTCTCGCTAAGCTCTAGAGCCGTCGCCATGTCTTTCTGTTCTATGGTATCGACTGCTTCAGATGAAGATGTGTAGTGTGATATCTGCTTGATGAGGAGGGGGTATCGGGTTATTCTTTGCACTGGGTAGGATTGATCAGCGTCAGGCGAAGAGTATATGGTTAACAGACATACTTGGTTCCAATAGATAGCTGGAAAGATCCAAATTGCGAACAGCCGGGTTCTCTTTCAATTTCTATGCCCTGGAGTGAGAAAGTGACGGCCATCCTTAGCTCAGGAGACTCACGTTGAGATGCTCCACTAACGCAGGGTTGGTTTGCTTGAGCGATTGCAGGACTTTGTTCGCGGTATTCTGATTGACACAATACTCCTGAAAGAGAGATGAAGCGAAGTGGGTGAGGGAGATTAGGCAATACACACCATATAAACGCCCATGTTTGGAAGGTGATTCAAAATGATGTCTCCGATTCGATCGACGTAGAGACGGCAGTCCTTTTGTCGCTCCTCTAACGAGCTCAAGAAGGCCTGAGGACGCATACTATCAATACATAACAGATGGAGCAGTAAAACGGCGCGTACCGTATTCGTCAGCAAAATATCCTCGACGTTCGCAAATACTACTGTGATTTCTTTTTGCGATAGTACCTCAAGCATACTTGAGTAGAATACCTGTGATTGAACTCATGTCAGAAAGACACCCAGGAGTGGTAAATTTTTGGAACATACCTCGACGATCAGCTGCAAATCCCTAACGTATGCGACCTCCGTATGAATGAGTTCGAATATCGCTTCCTGTCTCTTCCTCTCATTGGCAGGAATGCCTTCAAGTGCGGTCTTCTCCACCAAACTTGCCCATGACTTGATACATGAATAAGTTGAACTCGATCAGTATGCCACAGTAGAACAAGAGGAAGCCAAACTTACAGTTCCAAATCCAGGACTCGGCTCCCTTGACGGATCCTCGCTGCTGCCTACTTTCAATCCTCCGGAGGATGATAGCGGGGCAGATATCACTGGAGATCCGACGATACCGCTCCCAGAGGACTGCTGTGCGGGGCTCCCGGGGACGGCTGACATAGAATGAGGGGAACTTGCCCTAATCTCGTTCATCGAGGGTTGAGGTGACAATCCTCCTGCCAGCGGTGCATTCGGGCCTCCAGGGTGCGAACCGAGAACCATCGGTCCCGAAATTACAAACTTCTTTGGTGTAGCAGGATCCTCCCCAGCTGGCCCCGGCGTTTTTGCCCCCAGGAAATTCAGGAAATGCGAGTAGCGATGATGGGAATGGTTACTGAGAGACTCTGTATCTTTCGTCGACGAAGGCGAAGCGTCCACTCTTGGGCTCCCACCCGTGAGAGGCGGTCCACCACTACCGCCTAGTGACACGAGAGTGAAGCTGCTGGTCGGTGAGGAGTAGCCCGTGGTGGTAGAGTCTGTCGACATGATGGATAACCGATTGTTGCTCGGCTGCTGCTGCAGCTGCGAATTCCTGAAGGATTCATATCGAGCATACGCATCGTCCAGCTGGGTTGCATGGTCAACGACTGGCGTTTTCTCTTCATCCTCGATGGGGAGTGGTGGCAGGTCCTTATCTTGAGAGAGTAGTCGCCTTGGTCTCCGCCTAACAGGTGTTGCTGGTGCAGGTCTTCGCTTGGGCAGGGGTTCCGCTCGCGGCGACGGTGAGCTTGATTCTTCCTGCTGCTGTGCCGGACTCTCCTCCACCTTGACAGCACGCCTGGCACTACCACCCNTTCGCCTCCTTCGCAACTGCACCCTGCTTCCCNTCTCGTCTTCCCTCTAGACTTGGCCCTAACTAAGACCCTCCTCTGCGGCACTGCCGGTGGGCCCTCCCCTTCCTTCCTCTGCACAATCAGCAACCCCGCAGCCTCCAGGACCATCTGTCGTTCGCGTTCTCTAGCCATTCGTTCTTCCTCTGTGGCTTCTAGCTCGTCCGGGTCGTCGTCGTCATCATCATCGGCGTCCTCTGCAAACGAAAGATATTCGGAGCCTTCGTCTGAATCTGAATCCAATCGAGCCTGTCGTGCTTCTGAATCTCCTTCTCCTTCTTCGTCCTTGTATTGCGTAGTCGAAGAAGAACCCTTGCTGTACCCTGTATCCACATGAAGTTTCCCCGCAATCCCAGGACTGTGCGACTCCGCCTTGACATAACTGGCTTCCCTATAGTCTCCCTCTGTGCCTGTCGTCATAGCATCCGCTCCTACCTCGTCATATCCACCCTCTATCGCACACAATCACCGAGTGGAAGGTCGACGTTAAAACGGCCCGAGAGAGGGAGAAAAAACCGGACGGAAGAATAGACACGGAGGAAAGAAAGAAGAAGCAGAGGACCAAAAAAGGAGAGCATCACATCATATCATCAGCAATACACGACGTCAATCGCAAAAACATACCACCCAAAATCATCCATCCAATCAATCCCATCGGGTATGAAGCAATATCAAGGTGAAAGGAGGCGAACAGTGGTAACACGTACGACAACGTAAAGACAAACAAAATCGATTATCCAGTCCGTGTAGGTTTTCGTTTCGATTACATGCATGCACCGCCGGCGACGAAAAGGATATCGACGACGACGATGGATTGAAGGAACAATTTGAAAAAGCAGAAAAAGAAAGTATTTTAGCCTATTATTCAATGTATTAGAAAGAGCGAGAAACCGAGGAATAGGAAGAGAGAAAAAGATATAAGGGAGTGTAGTAGCGGTGTGGAGGAAAAGCAACGAGAAGAATACTATAGCTAGTGAAATGGAAAGACAAGACTAACCCATCAGCTCCAGGTATGCTGCAGGAACCACCAGCACAACGCCATTCCTTTCCGCCTTCCACCATTCTTCCTCTTGAGTATCCAAGATATCGACAACCTCGCCTTCTTCGAGCGCCAGCTCGTCGTTGTTGGCAGGCTCATATGAGTAGAGGGCCTTCGCTTTGACTGGACGAAACGAAGCGGGGAAAGAGGAAGGAGGAGGCAATGTCAGCATCATGCTCGGCAGCGGAGAACAGGGGGAATGAAAATCATGAAAGATGTGTGGGCACAGGTGTCTACTTTATAGGGCAAATGCCACTGAGTAATAGGCGCCATAGCTGCCACGCCACGCGACGACAAAAGAAAGCCGGCATGACAGCAAAAAGGCAAACAAAAGAGGTCCACAAACGCCAACTCACCTGGTTTGACAATCTCAACGTAAGCCTTCGGGAACAACCCAGTTCGTCCACCCTTGATAGTCTTTCCGAACCACCAATCGCCACCCGACTTGGATGGGTTAGCGATGAGAGTGACGTTCTCAGCGAAGGCTGAAAGGATGAGGTTAGCACACGCCACTGTAAAAGGCGAAAAAGAACATACAAAGGTCGTCGGCACCTTCACCTTCATAGGCATACAACGACCTCACTCGGTGTTCTAAAAAGAACCAAATCAGTCACCCGACCCCAAATCCCAACCGACAAAGGAAAACCTGCACTCACCAACACCCTTATCAACATCACTCATCAAATCGGTAGCGCCCACAAGGACAGGCTCTTCATCGTCATGCTCGCCAACATTGATGCTGGGCACCGTAGAGCTCATCATATCATACTCCTCCTCATCCTCATCCTCCGCCATAGAAGGCAACTTGGGCACCGCCGCCGCTCCACCCGCACCTTCCGCTGCCCTACTGGCCATCCAATCCACCGACTGCCGATGGCTCGACTTGGACGTCGCACCATAATCCTCTCCATTCGTAGGCTGGAACTGACTTTCAGAGTTGCTAGGTGGTGGGAGGGGAGCAGCCGGAGGAGGAGGCGAGGCCGGTGGAGACGGAATAGCACTGGCGTTCAAATTGATATGCGCCGGAGGCCCAACATCACCAACAACCCTCCCACTAACACCCGGCCCACTCTTATCCACTGTCTTCGTAGGCTTCAACCTCATCCCACCCTTGATCGAATTCATCAACGCGTTAACATCAGCTGGACCAGAGGTATTGACCACCACAGGCGCCCTAGGTGCAGCAGGCGCAGGGGGTGCAGGTGGAGGCGGCGCTCCAGGAGCTGGAGGAGCGGTAGACGATGTAGGCGTGCTGGGAGCGGCACTGTCAGGCCTCGACATCATACCACCGAACAATGCCTGGGCAATGTTGGCTCTCGCAGCCCGACTCTTGGTGATGGGATCTTCGTCATCGCTATCGCTATCATCCGCATCCTTCTCCTTGATATCACCCCAATCGTCGTCATCGTCGAACTTGGGTGCGGTGTGGATGTATGAAGGCTTGGAAGCAGCAGATGCCGATGCGGGGCCAGGACTGCGAGGAGGAACGAAAGCAGTAGTGGCTGGAGGAGGAACAGTCTGAGGTCGAGCAGCAGGAGTAGACGCAGATGCCCAAGGATTAGTGCTGCTTGAATTAGCAGCTGCAGGCTTAACGTCGTCTGCACTTTGTTGCTGAATCAACCGACTGAACGGGTTGGTCTTCGATTTATCCGCAGGCGCAGGGGGCGCAGGAGGTGCAGGAGGTGCCGGGGGGAGCAGGTGGCGCTGGAGGAGCCTGAGCCGCCGCTGCCCTAGCCTCTTCATCCCTCCTTTCCTGCTCCTTCTTCGCCCTCGTCTCCTCCAATCTCTTCCTATACCTTTCTTCCTCTGCCCTCGCTCTCTCCTCTTCCTCTTGCTCTTGCCTCTCGAGCTCTCTCAACCTCGCTGCCCTCTCCTCCCTCTGCTTCTTGATGGCCTCTTCCTTTGCTCGAATCGCCTCTTCCTCAGGGTCGAACTCAGGTTGGNCAGGTTGAGCAGGAGCTCTGGCGGTGAACGCAGCACGAGGGGCAGGCGGAGCAGGGGCAGGGACAGCCGCAGGAGGTTTAGAGGGAGCAGCTCTCTGG
>JANBPK010000361.1:0-10772 GCA_027579435.1 Candolleomyces eurysporus | reverse complement strand
CCCCAGAAGAAACCCCACCTGCCAAACAAGGACCTTCCCCTCAAGAAAACCAACCAACCCAAGGAGAAGATCAAGACGAAGAAGGAGACAACGACAACAAAAGTAACAATCCTGAAACTTCCGACGATGACCACAATCTACTTTGTGCAGGACTCCCCCATCACTACTCTCATACCCGAGCATCTGATTACGCCGGAATCCCCAGCAAATTCTGTTACGATCAACCTTGCCGACATCGGTACGACGTTCCAGACGTTCCACACACCCCTTGCACCGAAGAAAACAAAGAGAACGTTGAATACAAATTCTCGGACAATTTTGTGTGCAAAGACAAACTCCACGTATACAACATCAAGAAAGAAAGGAGTGCTTTGTGGGATGGAGGAAACGATTTAACACTTGCACCCTACAACCCTGCCCAAAGAGAAACCAACATCACACCGGAGCCCGACTCCCCCACCACGAACTACCAAATGAACATAACAAGAAGATCATCATGGAAGGATATACCATCCGAAAAACCACCACTGATGGGAACGACAACAGAAACGGCGAAAGAGGAAACAAGCCACCAGTCTTCGACAGAAACCGAGCCAAATTCCGATACTGGCTATATCGCATCAATCTCAGCCTCGGCCTCAACTCCACCAAATACACCACTGATGTGGAAAAGATCTTCTTCACAGTCACATATATGATTGGAGAAGCTGGCCTCTGGGCAGAAGCATGGATGAACGAAAGACCCGAACAACCCGCCGGAACCAAAGACTGGGGAAAGTTCGACGACTTCGTCAAAGAACTCTCTGCCACCTACGCCCCCACAAATGAAGAAGACCTCGCCCTCTCCAAGCTCAAGAGCCTCAGACAAGAAAAGATGAGGGCTAGCAAACTTGTAGCCAGGTTCAAATTAGAAGCCCAAAGGTCAGGGATCCTGAAAGCCGGAACAATTGACCCAGGAAACGAGAAGCAGTTAATCAACAAACTCAAGGCTTCCCTTCACCCAAACGTAGTCAAAGAAGTAATGCTCCACCCATCCAAGCCAAAGACCTTGAAGGAATGGTGCGAGCTTTTGGTCGACAGCCATCACCACCTTAGCCAAGATTACAGCTGCCGAACGAGAAGAATGTCGAAGGAAAGGAATCTGCTTCCGATGCAGACAAGGGAAACATCTGGCCAAAGATTGCACCACTCCATCAAACTTCCCAGGATTCAAAGTCAAAACCCCTCCTAAACCAAACGCCGCCAGAAACAATTCAACCAAGCCAAAGGACAACAGAACCTACATAAAGGAAGCCCGCTCCCACATTAGGGCTGTCCTGAGAAACTTTACCCAGGAACAACATGATATTTTCACCAAACTCGAAATACAAGAGGACGAGGAAGAACCCCAGACCCAAGACACCCCAGCTTATGACTCTGATATGAATGATACGGATTTTTAGGAAGGAGAACTGATGCCAGTCTCTCCAACATTTTCGATTTCTTCAGTACTAGTAGCCCATCTCAATAATAAATCTATGCATATTCCAGCCGGAATCTACTCTGAAGGAAAACATCAAGACATCGAAACTAAAGCCCTACTAGACTGTGGAGCAGGAGATGTGTTCATGGACTGGAGATTTGCCTACAAACACCAAATTCCCCAAACTAAACTCAAAACCCCGATCAAAGTCTACAATGTAGACGGAACCCCCAACAAAGAAGGAAGCATCACCCAATTCGCACGAATCAAGTTAACCATCAATAAACAAGTTAGAAGACTCCCAGTGCTGATCACCGGCCTAGGAAAAGAAGACCTCATCCTGGGACTACCATGGCTGCAAAAAGAAAACCCCATTATCGACTGGGAAAAAGGAACCCTGAAATGGGGAAACCAAGGAACGGACCACACTCAAAAGAAGAACTTCCAAGCTGAAGAATTCGATGCAAGAGCAATCGAGGCCGAGCTCTCGAAAGAAGTAAACCCGTTATGGATACAAGTCAAGACCACCGCCTCGCAAAAACTCGCACAGAAGCACAAAGAACTGAAGGAAGAAACCCCTCTGACAGAGCAAGTCCCAAAAGAATACCACAAATACCTCGAAATCTTTGACAAAGAAACTGCTACACGCTTTCCCCCAGAAAGACCATGGGACCACGCTATTGACCTAAAACCCGATTTCGTACCAAGAAGAGGCAAGATTTATAGTCTCACCCCTTCCGAAGAAAAGGCACTCGACGAGTTCCTCAAAGAAAACCTAGACAAGAAATATATTCAACCCTTGAAATCGCCACAAGCTTCCCCCTTCTTCTCTGTAGGAAAGAGGGATGGCTCGCTTCGACCCTGCCAAGACTACCGAAAACTTAACGAAGGAACCATCAAGAACGCGTACCCCCTCCCCAGAATCCCAGATCTTATAGGTAGCAGAGGTGCCAAAAACGGCCTCTCGCGACGTAATCCCCACTGGTGACCCCTCGTCTTTCACTCTCGGCCGCCTTCGCCGCAGGTGCAACTCAGATCTGAGCAAGCGCATAACATGTGGTGCCAGACCTGAATAACCCTCTTGCTCTTCCGGAAAGCTCGATGCTCGCCTCCGAGTCAGGCTACCAGTTATTTCTCGTCAACACCATTAATTTGACGGGACTGTGGTGGGACATTGAAGACACCCTTCCTGAACTTACATGATATTTCAACTTGGATTCTGAGTTGCCAATGACATCTGAACCTCTGCTCACCGCCTAAACCATCATATATAGACACGCATATCAACAAATTCTCTACCCTGTAAGTGGCCACCAATGCAGACCAAAAGGTCTCAGAATGAAATGTAAACCCTCGTACATGCCGCACGCAGTGTCGGCCCACTAACCAAGTACAAGATGTAGAAGCTCTGCGCTTGGTTCTGTCATGTGACCATCATTCTTTTCTCTTGGTCAACCTCGCATGAGAGGGAGAAGATCGAGTAGCTTGTGCTCTTCGATCTTGAGTTACTACCCGGCATGACGTGCCATTATTCAATTGAGTCAAACGTAGGACGGACCAGTTGCGTCAAGTTTTTCACTTTTCTTTTCTAAAATCCACATGGAGTAGACTCGATGGCGGTCACCTGCCTTGCTCGTGGCCTATCTCATGTGCCAGAATCTCATCCACTACTGTTCCCAGGCATATGCCGTCTCTTAGCTAAGAATGCGAAGCAGATTGTGAGTCGCTAACGTTTACTGGACTGTTCAACACGTTGGTTATCAGTGCTTCATAACACAGACCATCCAGGTACCTCACACCGTCTCTAGCTAGCTACAAATGTTATGGGAGAGATGACCGCCACACGTCGCCTGTTCCCATTGGTCGCTTCATTGTGTATCTCGATAAGAAGCCGGTTGGCCAACAGTGGACGGAGGATCGCTGATGCCGATACAATAACCCAGGTGGCATATTGCTGCTCAGAAGTACCATGGCTCTTGAAAATTGTAGCCAATAAGCCTAGGACTAAAATCAATCAATTTAAGAGCATCTCCGGTCAGTGAAGTCATTGGAACTGTGTGAATTGATCACTAACTGCACGCGATTGAGTAATAGGCCCCTCCGTGACGGTACAAAATCCTCGCGAAATATCCCGACCGTCCTCGAAGCTGCGTGTACATGGCATATGCAACGAGTAGAGATGTGGCTGAATAATCGGTATATGAGAACGTTTCGCAGGGGACCATTATGCCGTGTGACCCAAAAACTACCCACCTGCCTCCCTTAAAAATGTTATCCATACACCTACCCTTTTGAAGATGGGATGGTAAGGTTTAATCGCGCATACGTATCCGTGGCCACCCCAAACCGCCAGGTTACCATCTGGATAGAAACGATCGATTGGAATAGGCCATGTTGTGAAAGATAGAATTGCTGACTTACAGCTCGAGAAGTGGGCGTCGATGCCCATGAAAACGACTGAGGCGGTGAAGAAGACCTATCGAGGAGTTAGAGGGTCATTCTACATCAGCATTTCATTGCGCGATACGCACGAAGTAGACAGTTCCAAGGAGATAACGATGAGATTTTTGAGCTCCCAAAATAGCATAAAGACACATGATCATAATCCCTGGTATTGCTTTGTTAAAGCTAGTTCCGAGCGCTTAATGATTGGTCACCTGTTGCAGCGTAGTTCACAAGTATGGCAGACACTAGCTAAGGATTTATTACTCCGTTAATTGCTATGACAGTGGTTGTTACTGACCATACCCTGCAATAAGGATCCTGGCGCACGTCTTTTTNACGTTATCAGTATTTGGAAGACAGTGGCTAGGTAGAAAATTTGGCTCACCCCATCCGAGATCCTATTTGCAGTAGGAAATATGGACAGTAAGTTGAGGAGCATTCGCACTAGGAACCCGTATCTGCCCAGTAAGAATAGAACTTTCGACAATCGCCACTTCTCCGGCCAGATGCACGCCACCTATACGTGAGAATTAGCTTTGCCATGGTCACGAAATTCGTGGATGCTGTATGCTACCTCTTCCTCCAACGTATCGAAATAGTCGCAGGCCTCAGTTAAAAAGTCAGGAAAGCGTAGGCTGATTGCACGAGCTGGAGGCAACGTACAAAAAGGGTATACATGGACACTTTTGGACGTTCGAATCAACCATGAACCAAACTCCTCGCGTAGCCAAACGCACGAACCTGTTATGCACTTTGCAGGACACATATCTGGTGAATGACCGGGAGGCAAACGAATATCATAGATGCACACCACGTAATTCCAGCTCATGGCGACGGTAGCTTGAAAGTTGACATTCGCGGTGTCCGACATTGATGGATCTTCAACGTGGACGGGGGAGCTGAACAGAAAGAGTAGATTGAGATCGTGACTCCATAAATTATCTCACAGAGCCTTATAGGCGCGAGACTTTCAAGGGCTCAACGCATGCGTACACTCGGAGTAATGAAAGTATCAGACTTTGCTGATGGTTGTCGGGATATTCAGTGGGAGTTGTCGTTGAACGAGATCATCACCAGTACACATTCTGACTTTCCTTACTTGCTTAGATTAGTGAAGGTAGCCGGGGCTCGGAGGTAAAGTCACCCAGAATCAGGAGCGGTGTGACTCATGACGAATGTAAGAACCCCGTCTTAAGGGGCAAGAGAATGCAAGATCTCAGACTTTCCCCATAGCTCCGGACGGAGGACGTGTCGCTTGGTTTTTACACGTAGAAAGCTGCGCGACGGAATTTGTGCGTAACATGGCTATGCGTCTATAGCATGTGCAGAACAAAATTTGAAACATAATCTGATGTCGAACTTGGGCTGGAAGGGCACCAAGCTTGGACTATGAAAATTCTTTTGGAGGTGTCGACGACTGACGTGATTACGGCACCTCACTTCGGAGCTGTAAGAAGCAAAACATCTATTTACTCGATTAAGATCTCGGTGCTGGGTGAAATGACTGAGGTAGAGATCTGCCGTAAACGTCACCGGAAGCCACGCACACTTTCATTTACGGGAATAGCATCGACGTATCTCCTTGTAGCTAGCCGGTGAATACAGACAACATCGCGTCAAGAATGTCCATACTGAGCTTCTGGGGGCGAAGTCTGAGACCTGAGAACCCGCCACTGTACAAAAACGAGCTACACCAATGATACCAGTTCCCAGGCTCTAGTCGAGTGCGTTCGTTTTTACTTCTTGGACGGAAAGCATGGGGCCGGAGAGCTCGATGGGGTGTAATAGCTGTGTCTGTGCCTGAAATGCTTGGCTGTCTTGAATGAACAGCAATTGCCTGTTCCATTCTCTCCTGCACAATTGTTTACTCCATTCCTTTTTACGGGAGTGGCCACTCAAGCGGAATGATGGTTGGATGTCAGTGAGTGAAGTAGTGTGGCGTTCACCGTACGTACATGTCTATCTTGCCAACCTCCGGAATATGGAGAAGGCTGTCACTTGAGCATACCAACGCAAGAACAGTCCATTTTCAATGTACACGACATCCACGAATAACCAAACACAAATTTCGGTTTCAGGAAATTTGCATTCTTCGTTCTTATTCGCTGGTGTTTACAGCGCGGGCCCACTGTAACTCCTTCCATTTCGCGTTCAGAGGTGGTGAAGCAGAGAGTTTAAGTGGAAAGACTTGTCGAATTGCGACGGGTTAGGTCGAGCACACCTTAGCGTATCGTCTATCTTCCATTCAAGTGAGCAATTAATGAGAGAAGAATCTGAAGAGTGCACCGGCTTATTTATACTTCCAAACAAGCATTTTCATGCTTCTGTTCAGCACTAAGCAGGGTGGTCTCGTAGTTTCTCTGGGCTTCCTGGCATCTCGTAGTACGATGAAGAAATCGTATTCAGGATGCTGCAGTTGTGCACGCCAACGTTACTCACCCGAGCTCGGAGTCGCTGCGAGGGGTTCGGCGAATTATTAGCACCAAGAACGCAGATATCTATGTTTCCATCCCAACTCCATACTTGCGTCGAGTCGAGGGTCCACGTCTTCTTTTTTGAAACGTATACTAGCGCTTCTCCGGGCGCTACACGAGCTAGATAGGGACCTCGGGTGTCACGGTCATGATTGGTAAAAAAAANCCCGCTCTTTTTCTTGTGAGCTGGGTAGTGTTGGTGGTAGTTTGTTTCATGCGCCCCCCCGTTGATGACGACTACGTTTACCGGAAATACGAACGACGATGGAGAAAGGCTGTACGAGTTCCCAGGTGTCCGAATAGACAGTCTTTCTTTTGCAGGCAATTCAAGGCTCTCTGCACTTCCAAGTTCGTCACATCGCTGGTTCACAGCGTAGTTGACACCGGCAGTAAGCGCGACACACGGGATATGAAAAGACGGATCAGATGAGATTCTCAGTGTAGCACGAGAGCCTAGGTAAGTTGATTAATGTTGGAGGGATACGAGAGCAGATACATGATACATGATCGTGAGACCCCATTGAAGATGAGGCTAGAGCTCTGCTCTGGAATACGGGTCATTTTGGGGAGTAACACGAACTTGTGCTTACGGGAGGTGATGTACAAACAAGGGAGCACAAGCGAAGAAGCAACGAGCGTTCGGAGTTAGACCACCCGTTGGATATGATCAAAAACATAGTAAGTATTCAAACAGAAGCGCCGACAATAGCATGATCACTTGAACGGGACTTGAGGCTAGCTTGGAGCAACTTGCCCATGTTGGGGCCGACAGCTATTTGGACAATAATGAAGGCTGTAAAGTATAAGGCTCGCATAACTCGAAATTGCGACATCCCTACTCAAACCCGACGCATCAGGAGTTGAAGGTGATGGCGGTGTTGGGACAGAGTACCGTTCTCGATCCCTCCGCTGTTCTCGACCTTCCGGGGGAGAAATCAGAACGGCATCCGCTGAATATCCAGCAGACTGACTGGCGTTTCCATCGGGCCTTCAGCAGAGACTCAGAGTCGTGCGACCGTGATGAGGTGGTAATCAATTTATGTCTAAGTAGTTTTGGATGATGCGATCAATCAATCAACGTATGACTGTTTGACCGCGCGCCATGGCACCGAATCTTGCGATCAATTCGCCTTCTACGGTCGTGTAGTTTCATGGTTCATCAAGAAGAGAATACGGAAATTGAGACTACCTCGTTGTGCTCACCCGGCAAAGTTTCATTAGTCAGTCACGGAATGTGACGTCCACCGAGCCTCCGGAAATGAAGACAGTTGTTACTCCAACATTTTAACCCCGGAAACGGTCGATTTTAGACGGACATTGCTCTTAAACGCCAGCTTTTAACGTCCAGGGCGTGTCATGGCTTTCTTTGTGTGCCTGCAGGTCGTGAAACAGAGGACGTATTCTGGTACGAGGACTCGCTGAAGCACGATAGATCCTTTGGATATGTAGCAGCGGGCCTGCACACCAAGTATCGATTCACGTAGCGCGGTGGAGCTCGCTTGAAACACTGAGTCGTGCGTCTCCATTGCACCTCCATACACTCCGTCTTCTCTACTTCTCCCCTTCATTTCTATTCTGTTCTCGCCTTTGGAGTAACGCTTATACGTATGGCCGTGTAACTCCTCGGTCTAGGGTACCAATGAAGTCGGAATCCAGTTCTCCGATTTCCAATTGTACGAGAGTACTATGTGTCTTCTCCAGAGTCGCAACTTTCTCCAAGGCGGTGAAGGTGGAGCCCTAGAGAGCTCAGCGATCAATGGGAGAAGAAGATAAGGAGTGATGCCGCAGTCTTCTTGCACATCCGCTTTGCTCACTTGAATGCAAAAATCGCCTAGTTCGTACTATCGTCAGCGACGCCGGGTAGGCAGTAACGGCAGAAGACTTTAGTAGGGAATGGCCAATTTGGCCGAGTAGGGCGTTTCCGTCACATCCCCATACTCACGTTGGGTGAGGAGCTCACGTATCCAAAACCGGCTTCGTCCACCAGCGCTTCTTCGGGCGCTACACGAGCCGAATGGGGTCACGGCCAACGTTGGGTCATCATGCCTACGTGTTCATTGCTCTTGGTAAACAAACCCTGTGAAGAGCCTCTCCCCAACTTTTCTGCCTTGATGCACATGGCTGTAGCCAAATGGCGTTGGCTGGAGCTCGCCTCATGCGTACCTACCTGCACAGAAAACAACATGGATGGAGAAAGATTACACGGACTACCATGTGCTAGCTCGTTCGCCAAGGAATCGACCCTACAGGGTATAAAAGCAGTATTAAAGCAGTGTGCCGGAAAACCATGATTTCTGCGGGTTGCTTCCCGCGTAGCGCGAGAGCCGAAGTAAGCAAGGGATGCGAGAGTCCACACAGCCTTTGTTAGACGAAGAGCTAGGTAGCGACCACTATTGCGACACGAGGCTAGTCCTTTCGTCATCGGCAAATGTATTCAATATTTCGGGGGTATTCAGGAACGAACGAAAGGATGATGAACAGACTTTGAGGGCCTTTGGGTTCATGACAGCAGCGTGGATCTCCGTGACGTAGCGTACCAATTGAAAGAGACAGGGAGATATAGTGTATACGTACCTCCATAGCCACAATGGCCATGTGCTTTGACTTGATAGCTATCAAATGAATTGCGGACACGTTCATTTCAGTCGTGCAACTTATGTTTTGAGTGAAATCGTTCCTAACCTTGAGCTTCTCGGAACTTGGTTACTCGTAGTCGGCTAGTATCCCAAGAAAGGGAGGTCGAGTCTCCAAGCTACGTAGATATCACGATAAGAGCTTTAGATGACCTCAACTTTGTTTGACAGATCTGCCTCCGCTGATGAGTCTTAATGCGGACCGCGACGGTCTTGCGAGATCTAGGCATGTTGGCAACTAAGAAGCGGGGGGATGGGGCTCCACGGCGAAACCAGAATCATGCAGTTGTTGACCGCAGTCGTCTTTACTCACGCGAAGTTGCGAGGTGTTTCGGTTGGTGGCGCTAGTCGGGAACGGCGAGTCTCGTAGTAGGTAATGGGATCATGGTTCTTGGGGGNTGCTGCGCCGAGGATGTGTGTTGGGCGCCCCTCTTCCTCCACCGATCCCGTACTTAGCGCTTCTAATGGCGCTACACGAGGCGGTCAAAGGGTGGGACCCCGGGAGTGGCCTCTGGATATATACTTTTTNGGTTGCTTGATTGCGAGGAGATAATTCTGTTGTCGAGTAGAAAATTAAGCTATTTTTGAGGGCCATGCCTCATGGGTGGTGATGTTTGTCAGGTAATGAAGAAAGTAAGGAAAGTCGAGCCTCGAGGGCTTGGGAATCGGTGATGGCGGAGAGTGTGTCCTGTACTCCCTCGTTGGCTCCCCGTTTCTTCAGTCTGGGCCACACTTGCCTTGTACAGCGTCGGTCGGATACAATAGGTCGGGTACAATAAGGATGAATGAAAGCCGTCAGCGGCATCACTAAGCGCCCCGCCTTGCCGAGGACAGACAAGACGACGTCGCGGAGTTCGGGTGGCCGACGGTTGGATGGAGACCATCAAGGCAGCGATGCGACTCGGGTGAAAATGCGGTGAAAATTTTCGATTTTCGGGAGGAAAGGTAAAAAAAAAATCGATGGATGGCATCTGAACGGTGGCATGCACGAGGGGCCTGGGTGACACAGCGCTTGCAAGGACGTCATGAGCCGCCACACTAGAGAGGGCGAGTCGGAGGAGATTGGAGGCCTGGTCCGCTCTAAGCGAAGGCGCTCCGGTCCGTGCGCCTTCCCGATACCGGAAATGAACAATCAGCAATGTCATCATCGACAGTGTTCCGAACGATCGCTCGCCCCTCCCTCCCCTTTGGAGGACAGATAATCTATCCAAACACACAGAATGCAGTCATCTGACAGGAAATGGTTACWCGGCCCAGGCATTATTAAACTCGCACTGCAGCCTCGAGGCATCACCGAAACAGCAGTGGCTCTCCGACGACAAAGGAACGATCTAGGGCTCGGAGCGTGCCCGCACGGCGTCGGGGAATGGCGGGGATGAGAAGGGGTYTCCGGGGGCCGGRGATGGACCCATGACCTGTTTGGCCGGCGGTCGGCGCCGACACGGACGCTCTGTGAGAACGGAGAGTGCAACGAGGCCGGGGTGAGAAGAGATGCTGCCTTTTGCGGATACATTGCTCGCCGCAAGTGGCACGGTGGGAAGATGATCAACGCCGCCTTTTACCCTTTTGCGGCCTCGTGTTCGCGCTTTTGCCCCGAAACGTTTCCTGATATGGGGGATGACGCGGGGTCAAAAGGAATGATCGAAGGATACATCAAGATGCGGGAAGGATTCTTTTNCCCCGCCGCCCCCCCTTCGTCGCTCTCTCGGTGCTTTGGCGCGGGATTTTTTTTCGTCCGTGCCACGCCCCTTCTGGGAT
>JANBPK010000036.1:0-68345 GCA_027579435.1 Candolleomyces eurysporus | reverse complement strand
AAGGAATTGACTTCGTGATCTCCCTACATAATTCTATTACTTTCCTCCATCTTCCGTGACCTTCTACAAAGCTCTTTAACATTCCAGTAATCTTGTAGATAGAAGTATATATAAACTCTGAGTTGGTTAGTAAATATCATTGCTTTTACACTCTCAAATCGTTTGATTCTTTCTAGCATTGCTGCGCGCTGCCAGAAGGTAACTGAATTCACTAGCTATCTGTTATTGAATTCCTTGAGAATAGCGAGATCTGCTCTTTACTAAACATTGAAGTTCACTTGAATTCTGATCTTACCCCTCTAAGTCTTGTGTATTCATACAGAATACACCAATATTAAGAATAGTTCTAACTACTCATAACACAGCCCTGCGTTAAACCACATCCTACAAGCTGCAGCAGATATCATTATTGAAAAAAACATCAATCTACGTGTATTACACATTTCTGGTGATACGACCACATCTGTTTTAGCAAATATAAGTTCACTTTTTGCAATAATAAACTACAAATTTGACGCGGTCTGAGTCTCTAAGTACAAGGACAACTATGCTATCAATAAGGTTCACGCAGCTTGAGAAGGAAAAGAGTTAGTACTACGGCTCTAGAGACACAAGAGTTGAAGCTACTTGAGGCTGTCAACTTGAAACCGCCCCAGTTGTATTATACCCTGACCGGAGAGGCCACTCTAGTTGACACCGTGCTAAAAGTCAGGCGGCTTGACTGAGGTGGCGTCAGAAAGTCATATACCTTTACAACACAACTGTCAGGACTCTCAGGTGGCACTACCAGAGAAGTTCAGAAATCAGGCGGCTTCATATTAATCAAGTACAAGTGCTGGAGTGGCTTGAGGAAACCTTCGAAACAATGAAGTCCATGGCTAGTGGCGCAGCCGGGTGGCTGTGATAAACTCCGATGCAGCGTGAGGAACTGAAGCGGCTCGAGTCCTGAGTCAAGGGAATGACCAGACCGACCGTTGGCATCGGGGAAAAGGTGCAGGTGATGCCGGACGAGGCAACGGTACCTGTCCAAGTGGCTTGAGACTAGCAACAAGAGTAGGGGATGCGGAGCAAGGATGCCCGTCCACTCTCGATCATCAGTCGGCATCTCACGCGGCTTCACCAGAAAGGAAATGGTGAGCTAAATTTGGCATTCAGAGGCACGCCTGACTTGCACGGCTACAATCTTGGCACAGCCTCTACCAATACCCGGTTCTATTTTCTCTTTATCTTTTGCTTGGACTCTTATTATTGGCTATAACTTGTCTATCACATGTGTCTCTTTATCTATTTTTACGCGGCTCGGAGTAGTATATATACATGCTAACTACTGACTCGAGCGGCATCATCGTATCATTGTTGTTTTATCTTTACTTTATCGACGAATCTATCAAGCTTTTCTGCTTATATTTCACATGGCGTGAACTATCGGTTGTATTGGAACTTAGGAACTTAAGCAGTCATAAGGAGTGACTACTGAAGAATAGGAACCTTGCTAGCAGTACACTAGGGTACTTCTAGCTCTGTGGAGTGTATCTACAAGAGAACTTGAGAACTCAGTATTCTTAATTCACTCAACAACCCCCACAAACTCGCACTTTGACTTCATGCGGCCTGACTCTCACACCGCGTGACTATACACAGCTTGTAACTAGGTTGTGGTTAGTGGTTTTGTGTGTGTGTTCTGAGCTCGGCAGCACCGATATCATCACCGGCGCATCCAACACCATCGCTGATGCGATTTCTTGCCTCAACATCACCAGTATTCTCAACATAATCCCCTCTTTCTATCTCTCTTACTTTCAACCCCCTCGATTTCTGCTGGGGGCATTGCAAAAATGGACACTGAAACTGTTTGGACCAGGAGAAAGATGACTCCTTGGTCCCCAGAAAGGCTTGAGAACAAAAGGAGGAGGTTGATGGAACTTACTGTTGACATGTCAACATGAAAATCGTACATTTCAGCTTTGAAATCGTACCTTCAATTCTGCTCCATCCATAACTTGGACATTACCCCTTTACCAAACACCCTCTCGCTTTACATTTCCTTTATGTCTTCCTATATCAATCCCAAATCCATTAGTGCCTATCTTTCAGGCATTTCTCATTGCCTTGAACCTTCTTTCCCCAAAATTCGGCACATCCGTCAATCTTTCATTGTCGTGTGAACCCTACATGGTGCCTTTCAGTCATTTGGGAAACCAACCAGTCAAAAGGTGGCATTAACAACCAACCATCTCTTCAACATCGTCAACCAATTTCTGCCAGCCAATTTAATGTTCAACAACACCCTATTCATCACTATCTTGCTCACTGGATTCTATGGACTAATGCAGCTGGGTGAACTTGTCATCCCTGATGACTGGAGTATCATCAACCCTCAAAAGATTATCTTGCGTGATTTGGTACTTTTGACATTGTCAACATACGAGTTCACACTACCATGCAACAAAGTTGACCCCTTTTTTGAGGGAAACAAAATCATCATACCTGCAACATTGGGAAGACTAAATCCCTGTCCACATTTCCTTCAATACCTTGCTGAATGTGACTGCCTCTTTCCCTTCCACTCACAGCTTTTCCTAAACCACGATGGTTCGGTTCCATTGAGAACCTGGTTTTTATGGCGACTCCACCATTTCCTACCAACCAACTTTGCCGGTCAATCACTTCGGGCCGGCAGTGCTACTTGGTTGGCATCTCGAGGCACCAACCCTACCATCATACAAGCTACCATTCGATGGTCATCAGATACATGGAAGATTTACATCAGGCAGCACCCTCTTTTGGTGCAAGCACTGATGAAACAACATTAAGTCTTCCTTCCCTTATTTCACCACGCTCCTCATATCACTTCCACATTCATCTTTTCTATTATTATTTTTTCTTTCTTTCTTTCTTATAAAAAAAAAAAATTCTTTCAGTAGCCAACCGCGTTGTGAAATAAAAGAGAACCATCCGGCCTCGCACCGATGGTTCCTCACCCACTAATGATGTGCTAAGCTCTTGTCATCCTTGTCTATTCATTGGTCGCTGTTTAAACTAAAGGTTTACACAAGGTCAATGAAGACGAGCGATCAAGGAACGGGGCCCCGCAGGCCTTCCGCCCACGCAGCGAACGCTGCGCCCGCACGTGCATCGCATGCAATTTAGGTCTCACCCTTGTCACTCTCAATTTTTCATTCTTTCATCTTACTGTCACAATGAGTTTCAAAATTTTCGCTATGATTTAAAAAGCGGTTTAAATCGGCATGTACGATTGAAATTGTTTTTAAACTCCGACTGTGTTTCACTCCCGATTTAAAGCGCCGCACTTAGCTTCAACTTCAACTGCTTCCTTGTCCGTCCAGGTCCTCCCAGAGCTCTCGTTCATTCGGCATATGTCCGCGTAGATAGTCTCCGGGGTAGGGTGGAGGATCACGCGTGTCGGCTCGGGTTTCTCTGGTTGAGGTTGGTTGGCTTTCTGGGCACGGTAGTCGAGTAGCTCCACAACCATACATCCTGTAGCATCTTCAGACCAAGAACTCTGTTGGATAGCTTGACACACACCTTCATAGAACGGAGCCTGGTTATCTTCAAACAGGTCAAGGAAGTCTACGGGTATCCTGTGTGCCCGTATGTCGTCTAGAAGGCTCTGAAGACAGTGTTCAGACTTGAGCGGCCAGCCTTGACTGGCGGATACTCACAGCAACCGGATGCTGATACAGAAACTTTCCACCGTTGTTCAAGACCCAATGCTCGGGGTGCAAGTGTACAGTGAACGACGGCGGATGGCCCTCAATCTTCCGCAGTAGCTGCTCCCCATATCGCGTTCTGTTATAGCTTTCGATGGGACCCAGCGCCATCGCAGGACACGGATTGAGAGGACGAGGTGGTGGTGGTGGAGGAAGAGCAAGAGGCTCGGGCCTGCGCAAGCCTGAGGCGCCAATTCAGCCTCGTCATGTGACTGGAATTCCAATTGCCCGATTTGGGGTCTTTGCATGGCGTTTGTTTGCGATACAAACACGGCCGGCATCAGTCCAAATAATCCAATGCCGAGCCAAACAGAGCCCGCCTATATAATCTCGACGCCCTGGGCATCCAAGTCCGACCTCCCTTTTCCCATTTCTCTTACCAGTTCATCATTGGATAGGGGTAAGGGACTTAGTAGGAAATACAGAAAAGTTCTGATTTAAAACAACGATTTGAATAGAAATCATTTTCAATCGAAATTTTGATTTAAAAGAAAGGATTTAGAACAATAATTTAAGGAATCAAGAGGGATTAAAATTAAGTAGATGCAGTGTATTTGTGCGTAAGTAGCGGAAAAGGAGGTGTTTTAAATCAAAATCGATTTAAAACCATCCGAAGTGGGATGATTTAAAAAAAAACCGGTCTGGCGGCAGGCCAAGGCTTACTTTGTGGCACGTCTCGAAAGCCGAGATAAGCTTGTCGTGAAGGTTTCCGAGCTACTTGCATCTCAACACTGGTAACGGGCTTTATAGACGAGGGCTTTGTGAACGAAAGCGAAGCAGAAGCGGACAGAGCAAGAGTACTGTACGTACAGAGATAATAAAAACATTGTAGAGTTTAAGCCTCTCGGAACAGTTCAAGCGCTGGAAGCGACGAGAATTTTAATGAATTGCCTTACATTGAAGGTAAAGAAATATTAGAGTCCACGACTTCAGTGGCACACGTAGCGATACCTCGATTCGGAATTTATTTAAGAGAGACAGGCAGAGTTTGCATAGGTCAAAACAAAGTAGAAGGAATCATTACATATAGAAGGAAAAGAAAATCTGAGCAGATTTCTACTGGTAGCACGCCCTTAGGCATCGGAAGCGGTGAGAGTCTCGAGGAATTGCTTGTGGCGGTCAGACCGAGGCTGGATAACTAGTTCAAATGGGTCTGGATGGCTGTTCAAAGGGCGTGACCAGTTGACATCAGTCCTACGTCGATGCCAAAGCGATGAAGAGTGCGTACCTCAAAAGCCCATCACTGTAAATAGGTTTCAAGGGTTTCGGGTTACCGTTGGCGTCCTTGGGAGGGGATATGTCGAAAATGGCCAACATCGCTGAGATCACCGCGTAGAGCGAGTCCAAGCTCATGTGGCGGCCCGGACAAATTCTATACAAAAGAGCAGATTAGCAGAACTGCTCGAACGTCGATGTCTGTTAGCGCTCACCGTCTCCCAAACCCAAATGCAGCAGAATACGGATTGGCAACTTCTTTGTTGATTTTACCGTCCTTGATGAACCGGTCGGGATTGAATTTGTAAGGATCAGGGTAAAGCTCCGGGTCATGGAGGATATGTCTGGGAAATAGGCAGCCTCAGTTTGCTTTCTGTGTAAGTGGAAGGAGACGACAGAAGAAACATACAACGCGTTACCGATAACTACGGTCCCCTTCGGAATGAAATATCCGTCGTACACGTCGTCTTCGGATGTCGCATGAGGAACGCCTAAAGGTCGATACGCCCTCCAGTCAGCAAGAGAGCATGCACGTCCACAAATATTAGAAGATACCTAGTGGAAGTGTCTGGTGCCATCGAAAGATTTCCTTGAGCAGCGCATCCAGGTAGATTAGCTGGGGCTTGTCGCTGAAGTCGGGAAGTCGTCCGAAGCCCACGACCTCATCGATCTCTTTCTGCGCGCGCTTCTGGACCTCAGGATGCATCGCCAGCATAAGGAAGAAGGTCATACCCCCGCCAAAACTCTGAAACTTGGAGTCAGTACACGGACAAATTCCAAAAATGGGCTTCCATAACTGTATCAGATCCGGCTAGTACAGCTGCGGATAAGCAGAGACTCATGCGAGACACACGTATTTAGACGTACCGACATAAGCTACAGCGGAAGTATCTTGAGCGATGGTATACGCTTCTGTATAATTCGGATCGCTCTCATCTGGTAGTTTCTCGATCATGCGGCTAACTACGCATGGCGTAGCAGTTTCTTGTTCCTATGTCGAATCTCTCAGTTTTTTNATCCGCACAAGGCCACCGGTAAAGAGAGATTTACTCACCATTAAGTTTTGAACGAGCTTGAAAGGCGTAGTTCTCGACGTAAACGACATGTCCCGATAGTACTTCGCGATTTTCTTCCAGCCGGTGCCTGGCATCCAATCCGGGACGTACGTGAGTGCGGGTATCAAGTCAACGAAAAACGATCCTGTTCGACCGGCAATGCTGAACCCCGTAGTAGTTTCATTGGGCTGTGTGATCAGAGGGTCATCGTTACCCTTGGGCTTGATGCCGTATATCGTCCTGATTATAACACCTGTGAAGTAGCTTTGATATGACGATTAGTGTACTGAGCGCAAATCGAATGATTTTACTCACCTTTTACTGCGTTCTCTATAGCCACTAGGGTTGGACAATATATCTTTCAGAAAGGTGATCCTTTCGTCCAACATTACTGGGTGGTAGCGGTTGACTACGGTCGGGTTGAAGTGGAGATGAAATTCACGTCGTTGCTTCCTCCACATAGAGTTGTAGTGCATCATGCTAAAATAGGCGTCGTATCCCATTCTGTAAGGTACATAAGTAGGTAATCATCTCAAGTCTAAAGAATGATTTGGCTTACTCTCCAGATAGCATGGGAAAATGGGGCCGGTCTGAGTAGATAGTTGACCTTCGTTCGAATAGGTCGAGAGCCCTTTTGAGCGACGATACAAGAAGTATTTTTGTTCCAAGGGATTCGAGATAAACGAGATCGCCTGCCAGACAGAAGTTGGAAAGGGAGCATGAGAGATGTGGGCGCTCTTACCGTACTGGTTGGCAAGATTTGAATAGTGGTTAGCAGCACGTTCCGCTACAGCAACATCGGAGAGATTCCCAACGACTGGACGGCCCTTTGGGCCAGGAGGCAGAGGCAGGTGGGCGCTACGCTTAGCAACCCAAATCCGTCGCACGATGAGATGGATAAAAAGCAAAGTCAGAGTAACAGTCCATGGGTATTCGCGCAGGTCAACCATGGTGATAGCTTGAAGTTACAAGAGACCCAAATCACACCAGTCCTTTTAAACCTTTGGCCCTGATTGGCAAGTACCTAGACGGGTTGCCGGGTCACCCCTTCTCCAACTTCTCCGGCATGAGTAACTACGGCACCAACGATGTAGCATTTGGAAGGTATGCCCTCATCCTGACCGAAACAATTCGAGAAGACTCCTTACTAACACGCGAATGGGAAATAGGAAGGACCACCTGAGGAGCGGCACGGCCTGAGAACGTGACCTCAAACCAAGATATCAATGGAAGGTATAAAAGTCGGATATTTACGACCAAGAACCCTCCGTCAATTCCACTCTTTACGTTAATGACAATGATCACATTGGAATCAAGGCATATCGCTGACGCACCTGATTGTGTTCCATATCTTGTACTTCCGAATGACACGGTTTGGAGGGAACAAAGCTCCCGAGATATGGAGTTGGGAGTGCTGGGGCGCTGTACTTCAGCTCGACGAGATAGAAATAGAAGGAAAGCCGTACATTCCCATCGGTGAAGGAACGCTTCAGTTCTCGCCTTTGAGCGGTGAAATGCAATCTGCGCGCTCATTTTCCATTAAATTTCGATAAAGCGGCGGAGAAGGGATCGACGATGTCCTGGCTTAAATTTCCATTTATAACCAGCTAATCCGGGGAAAATCTGAAAGGATCGCCAGGGTGTATCACACATATCATGGTTCGAACGGTCAGAACTCACATCTTACATCATGGACGAGAGGGTATGTCCCGAAGAAATCGGCGTTTTCAAGTTCTTCGCCCTGAATCTGGGGGAATGACAGAATAGATATCTTCCCTAAAATGAAAGGAAGAGCATATCGCCTGTACACAACACAAAGCTAAGGGATCCGTCAACCACAGGAAAGCTATGAGTGAAAGGCGTACTACAATGTTCCCCCCNGCGCGAGTACCCCACCAGCCGCTTTACTCCATGGAAGGTTCAGAACACCGCTAATGATTGCATATTCCTGTTGCTGAAAAGACGGCAGGAAAAGAGCGACTGAATAGCTCTGTTTGAGAAACAAAGGTGGGTACTCGAAATGGTACTCGAAATGGTCCTCCATCTCTGCCTGGCACACAAGAGGCATCGGAATAGCGTTTGAGCCGATACCAACAAGGGACCAGGCGGACTTCGGAGCGAGAGACACGTGCGGTATATCCTGCCTTTGCGGTATAACGGCAACGTCGCCACGATCACAGAGATGACCAATGTTCACCAAAGGACTCCGCAGGCCAATAGAAAGGTAGGGCTTGTCAGTGTGACCATAAATATGGCCCTATAGCGGCGCCACTACCATGGAGGCCTTGACTATCACGAGTTGCCACTTAAAGAAGGGCTCGACGTCCAAACACTGCTGCGATCGGATCATACAGCTAATGGATAGCTTTTCAGGTGACATTAAGAGCACAGAAAGGATTGTCAAGCACTCGTCCTTGCAGCGCGAGTGGAAGAGTAGAGATCCTTAGCTCAACAAGGTGGTACGGCGGATCCCTGCCATGGTCTGTCAGTGCTTACGAGCAATAGTGTGATGAAGGATAGGGTGATCGACTCACCCAATTAGCCAATCCAAAATCAGCTGCAACGACCTATAAAATGAAGTCGAGGGTATACCTCTACGCCTATAACCAGTCATTGATTCTGAGAGGTAAATCAGAATCTGCGTGATACGCCCCCAAGAAACGTGCAACCACTACGTGGTGGCTCCTTCGAGATGTAAGATGAGGTATATGCTCATCATTCACGTTGAATTCAGAAACGCTGAGGACCGCGTGAGATTGGGTTGAATGAGAAAAAGCAAGCAACGGCATTGCCGTGTTTGAAGGATGGAAAGGCGTGGGTAAATGCGACCTGGAAGCGCACCACGAGCTGACGTAGTTGCTTCTCGTCATCACAATGTAGGGGAGATGAAATCAAGCAAGTACACATTGTCACGAGGGGAATCAGAACGCTGGGCTGGCTCCTGGTGGACAGCTCGGTCTCCTGCTCTTTGCGGCTGAAGCTTTATGGCCAAGGCAGAGGCGCAGGGTGATTTCGTGACCTCTATTGTGGAGATGAAGGAGCTACCGCACCTTGCTGAGCTATTTCGTGGATTTACGGGAACATACTCAAGGGTTTGGAGCGTGGAGACATAAAGGGGAGTTTTTCTTGTTGATGTCCAGTAGAATAATTGTTCATCTAGATTTGTGACCTCATGATTAGCCAAATAAAGTTGAAGTTTCACCAGATGGACTCAATGGTGTTGTGGATGGCTTAAAGCGGCTGGAGGAGAACAACGTTTCTCATGTCAGGCTCGTAACTCATCCCGAGGAGACAGAGTAAGTATTGCAAGAGTGCTATTGGGCTCATTGGCGTGAGCATTGGTTTAAATCGTCATAGTTTACGCACATCAATTCACATCATCAATGAATTTCCTCCGTCAGACTGGTCGGAGACCATGTCATTTATGGTGGGTTCCGAACCCAGAATGTCTTGCCATCTATTTTCTCTCTTATACACCTGCCTGCTCAAATAAATCAAAGAGTCCACCACTGGAACTACGTTCGAGCCCAACGAATGAATTTCTTCCCCCTTTTCGTCTCGTTCTCCCATCAGCCACTCGTACTATATTACACACTAGCATTCTGGCTCGGAGCAGTCCACGATGCTGTCAAGACGTTCAACTTTAGTAGAGCATACCCACTGTAGTGCCCTTGTGATATTGGGCTTGTCGTGAAGGATGGGGTGATGGGAGACGGCGAGAATTGCCTGGAAAGGTAGTCTTCAGCATCGACCTGCCTTTCCTGTGTGCCCGGTATCAAGGGAATATGTTCCATTAGACTATTGGTGACGAGACAGACAAGAAACCGAAAGACATTAGGTTACAACTGGGGCGTACCATGAGCACTAGACGTGACTGAGTCCAGCGGTGCCTCAGAGGGTCAGATAGAAACAGAATCTCACCTTCTGCCGACCCCGAAAGGGGCAGATTGAGGATCCCCAAGTCTCGTAGATGGAAACATCGTAGATCAGGATCCAGACTGTCGGGGTACAGTGATTTCTTCCTTCGTTGGCTTGGGGGAGAGTCATCCGAACGGGTGTTTCTTTCCATGCGGTGAAAGATAAGCCTAATGAAAAGACGAAGTCAAGATCCGGAATGTGCGCGAAATCTTTCGCTGAAAGACTTACTACACTCTTTGGTTAACTCCAGAAGCATAGCTTAGAGACGTGAAGCTACGTTGAAGGTAAAGAGACTCAGGGTCCCCAACTTCAGCGGCACACTTAGCGATACCTCGTATCTCACTCAGAATAGGTAAGTATTGAAGAGGTACAGACAGAGGTTGCATAGGACAAAAAAAAAGTAGAAGGAATCATCAGGTACATAAGATAAAAGCCTGAGCAATGTTCTACTCGTGGCACCCCTTTAAGCATCGGAAACGGTGAGAGTCTCGAGGAATTGCTTGTGACGGTCAGACCGAGGCTTGATAACTAGTTCAAATGGCTCTGGATGGCTGTTCGCAGAGCGCAATCAGTTGACATCAATCCCACGTCGATGCCAAAGCGATGAAGAGTGCGTACCTCAGGAGCCCATCGCTGAAAATAGGTTTTACAGGTATCGTATTACCATTTTCGTCCTTGGGAGGTGATATGTCAAAGATGGCCAACGTCGCTGAGATCACGGCGTAGAGCGAGTCCAAGCTCATGTGGCGACCCGGACAAATTCTATACAAAGGTAAGCAGATTAACATAACCGCTTGAACGTCGATGTCTGCTAGCGCTCACCGTCTCCCAAACCCAAACGCAGCAGAATATGGATTGGCAACTTCTTTGTTGATTTTACCGTCCTTGATGAACCGCTCGGGATCGAATTTGTAAGGATCAGGGTAAAGTTCGGGGTCATGGAGGATATGCCTGAGAAATCGGGGGCCTCAGCCTGCTTTCTGCGGAAGGAGACAGCAGAGGAAACATACAACGCGTTACCGATAACTACGGTACCCTTCGGAATGAAATACCCGTCATACACGTCGTCTTCGGATGTCGCATGAGGAACGCCTAAAGGTTGGCACGCCCTCCAGTTAGCAAGAGGGGACGCATATCCATAAAGTATTAGAGGATACCTAGCGGTAGTGTCTGGTGCCATCGAAAGACTTCCTTGAGAAGTGCATCAAGGTAGATTAGCTGGGGCTTGTCGCTGAAGTCGGGAAGTCGTCCAAAGCCCACGACCTCATCGATTTCTTTCTGAGCGCGCTTCTGGACCTCCGGATGCATCGCCAGCGTAAGGAAGAAGATCATACCCCCGCCAAAACTCTGAAACTTGAAGTCAGTACGCGGACAACCTCCAAGAATTAGCTTCCGTAACTGTATCAGACCCGGCTAGTACGGTTGCGGATAAGCAGAGATTCACGCGAGGCACACCTATTCAGACGTACCGACATAAGCTACAGCGGAAGTATCTTGAGCGATGGTATACGCTTCTGTATAACTCGGGTCGCTCTCATCTGGTAGTTTCTCGATCATACGGCTAACTACACTTGGCGCAGCATTTTCTTGTTCCTATGTCAAATCTCTCAGTTCTTTGTCCGCACAAGGCCACCAGCAAAGCGAGATTTACTCACCATCAAGTCTCTAACGAGCTTGAAAGGCGCAACCCTTGACATCAAAGACATGTCCCGATAGTACTTCGCGATTTTCTTCCAGCCGGTCCCTGGCATCCACTCCGGGACGTACGTGAGTGCGGGTATCAAGTCAATTAAAAACGATCCTGTTCGCCCGGCAATGCTGAACCCCATAGTAGTTTCGTTAGGCTGGGTAATCAAAGGGTCATCGTTACCCTTGGGCTTGATCCCGTATATGGTCCTGATTATGACGCCTGTGAAGTAGCTTTGATACGACGGGACTTGGTCAGTGATACGGGTCACGAATCAAATGATTTTACCCACCTTTTACTACGTTCTCTATATTCACTGGGGTTGGATAATATATCTTTCAGAAAGGAGATCCTTTCGTCCAACATTACTGGGTGGTAACGGTTGACCACGGTCGGGTTGAAGTGGAGGTGAAATTCACGTCGTTGCCTCCTCCACATAGGGCTGTAGTGCATTATGCTGAAGTAGGCGTCGTATCCCATTCTATAATGTACAGAAGTAGGTAATCATTTCGATGTTAAGGAGTGATTTGACTCACTCTCCGCATAGCATGGGCAAATGGGGCCGGTCCGAGTAGATAGTTGACCTGCGTTCAAATAGGTCTAGGGCCCTTTTGAGCGACGATACAAGAAGGATCTTCGTTCCAAGGGATTCGAGGTAAACGAGATCGCCTGTCAGACAAGCGTCAGGAAGGGAGCATGAGATATGTAGGTGCTCTTACCGTACTGGTTGGCAAGATTTGAATAGTGGTTAGCAGCACGTTCCGATACGGCAACGTCGGAGAGATTCCCAACAACCGGACGGCCCTTTGGACCAGGAGGCAGAGGGAGGCGAGCGCCACGTTTAGCAGCCCAAACTCGTCGCAGGATGAGATGGATAAGAAGTAAAGTCAGAGTAACGGTCCATGGGTACTGGCGTAAGTCGATCATCCCTGCGGCAGTTGGATATGACCGACCCAAAACACAAATTACTCGAATCCTTTTAAACCTTTGGCTGTGATTGCCAAGCACCTGAACGGGTCACCCGCTCCTCTGAATTCTCCAAAGCATGAGAAACTACAGCACCGACAATATGGCATTCGGAAGGTATGCCCTCACCGTAACCAAAATGAGTTCAGTAGAAGATTCATTGCTTCCCAAAACGCAAGTAGGAAGCGCCACATGGGGGAGAAGACGGCGTGAAAACGTAACCTCGGACCAAAGTATCAGTGGCCCAATATAAAAGTCGAACATTCACGACCAAGAACGACCAAGAACCCTCCGCGAGTTCCCCTTTACGTTAATGACAGTGATCACATTTGGATCAAGGTATGTTACTGACACACCTGATTGGGTCCACATCTTCCGCGAATGAACACGGTCTGGAGATAACAAAACTCCCGAGATATGGAACCGGGAGGGCTGGGCTCCGTCCTCTAACTCGAAGAAACAAAAATAGAAGATAAGGCGTACATCATTCCCATCAGTGAAGGAAGGCCTCAGTTCTCGCCATTGAGCCATGACATGCGGCATGCCCTCTCGCTTTCCATCGAATTTCGATAAAGCGGCGGAGCAAGGATTGACGATGTCCTTTTTAATGTTTCCATTTTTATCCAGTCTATCTGGGGAAAACCTGGAAGGATCGCCGGGGTGTACCATATCAGGGTGTATGTAACACGGTTCGAACGTACCGGTTAGAACTCACTCTCTACGTCGTGGGTGAGACTTCCGAGAAATTCGGTGTCTTCTTCCTCCTGGATCTGGGAAACGACAGAACGGACATCTATGGAAGGACGAAAGGTGCAGCATATCGCCCACACTCAACACGAAGCTAAGGGATTCGTCAACTACGGGAAATCTATGAGTGAAAGGCGTACTACCATGCTCCCCCAGCTCTGAGTACCCTACTAGCCGCTTCACTCGATGGAACATTCAGAGCACTGCCAATGATTGCATACTCCTGCGCTGAAAGACGACAGGAAAGAGTCACTGAACGGCCCCGTTGGAGAAACAAACGTGGGTATTCGAGATAGTCCTCCATCTCTGCCTGGTATACAAGAGGTGGTTTGAGCTGATGCCAACGAGGGTGCCAGGCGGACTTCGGAGCGAGAGACACGTGAGGTATATCCTGCCTGCGGTATAACGGCAACGTCGCCACGATCACAGAGATGACCAGTGTTCACCAAAAGGCACCTTCGCAAGCCAATGGCGGGGTAGGCCTTGTCAGTGTGACCAGGAATATGGCTCTACAGCCGCGCCACTACTATGGAGGCCTTGAACATCATGAGTTGGTTTGCCACCTAAAGGCTAAAGAAGAGCTCGATATTCAGACACTGCTGCGATCAGGCCGTACAGGTGATGGATAGCTTTTCGTGTGACGTCAAGAGCACAGAAAGGACTGTCAAGCCTTCGTCCTTGGTAGCGCGAGTGAGAGAATAGAGATTTTGGCTCAGCAGGCTGCCGGTAGAGCGGATCTCTGCCATGGTCTGTCAGTGCTTACGAGTAATAGCGTAATGGAGGATAGGGCAATCGACTCACCCAATGACCATTCCAACATCGGCTGCAATGACCTATGAAATGACGTTGAGGGTGTCCTTGTACGCCTGTAGCCAGTGATTGATTCTGAGCGGTAAATCAGAATCTGAATGTTACGCCCCAGGAGAACGTGCAACCACTACGTTCGAGAGCTCCTTCGATATGTAAGATGAGGTGCATGCTCACCAATCGCGTTGAATTTAGCAACGCTCGAGATTGCGTGAGATTGCGTGACGAGAAAAGGCGAGCAAGGGTATTGCGGACGCGTTTTGAAGACAACGAGGAAGATGTGTGCGAAGTCTTCGGCCGCTGCGTCCAGCTTCTCCTGTAAGAGGGGTCCCTTGATCTATAGGTGCAGATTGCATTGTGTGACAGGTTTTGGGTCTATGAGAACGCTAGCGAGCGATGTTGTGGCTGCCAGAAGGGAGAAGATACAAAGAACCGGAGAATGATATTGGGGTAAGTACTTCAGTGTAACATTTTTCTTTTGGTACCTTTTCAAGCGCTCTCACACGCCTCGGCGATGTTGCCGAAGTTGCCGACCGATCATCACGTCGGACTTGCGCGGATTTTGGGTGAGTGATAATAATATCACTCGGCCTCCTCTTTCTTCGATGGTCATCACAACATTCACTGAAGTACGATGGCAGCTCGCGATTCGATATCATGTGAGCTGCTTTTACATTTGAGTGAAATAGGATACTTACCAGCCATCCTCCCCTTAAACCAGTCCCTCCAACCAGCGATGCGGACATTATCTTCATCTCATCCGACAGGGTGCGGTACGGGATCCACTCCAAGAACCTGGAAGTAAATACCGGTGGATTCCCTCCCATCAATGCACAAGATGGACTCAGTTTAACGTCTGAACCAGTTCCCCTCCCCGAAAACTCCAGTGTGCTCGACTTGCTTTTCCCCTTCATCTATCCGATTGACCGGCCGAATGTCGAAGATATGGATTTCAAGACTGTGATTGAACTCGCTGAGGCGGCTGAGAAGTATCAGGTGTACTCTGCAGCCCATGTCTGTCGCCTGTGTCTTCGTTACAGTGGGTAAGTACCGCTTCCTCGTACACATTCGAGACCTACGATTGCTAAACGAATCTTACAGAGATTTCATAAAGAATCATCCCGTTGAAGTAGCCCTGTTTGCGGTGAAGCATGGATACACGGAACTTCTGGAGCTGACGGGTGCACATGGAGCAGCCCTCCCTTTGTCCACTGTCGTGGTTCTATTACCAGAACGCTTGATTCTCCCCTGGGTGAGTATCACTTTTGAGATTATGCCAAATTATCCATGAGCTCACGCTCCGAATCCCGGGCGTAGATAAAGTATTACGAAGCATGGGCGGAAGTGTACTGCGCGGTACCTCATATACTCTCCCAAGGATGCCATCACTGTAAATCCAATAGCTCACCCAGTCGGGCTAAATACCTTTCCTTGAAGGACACGAGCGGCTATACTGGGTGCGATGTATGGAGACGCGTATTTCGGAATCTCCTCTCCAATCATGTCACGGCGGGGCTAGCTGTGCTAGCTAATCTTGACGGTCTTTTTGCACTACCCCATGGACTGTTACAACAGAGTGGGGGATGCTGCGAGGAGGCTATAACTAAAGTCAGACAGGACCTGGAGGCACGCATTCAAAAATTGACTCCATTTCCCGCATTTATTAAAGCAACTTATTGACCAATTGGTGACTCCTATCGATGGTTCTCGCCGGGGGTTCAATTCTTCTACCTCGAATTGACCCACAGACCTTAACTTAGCTAGAGTATTATCAGGCAGAGAACGTATGCCTCAACATACCACATATCCTTCATTCATGTTGCTTTGACTCACACCCCAGCATGGCCATTTTTGTCGGTACAAATGTCGGGAGACGATGGATCTTGCACCGTTTACTGCCCACTTATGTTATTGTATCAACGCGAAATTAGGTTATGACCGGCGAATACCGGCGCAAGGGTGAATCGCTATGGCTGGGGGCGATAATAGTAGCGGCGCCAGTCCCGACTCCGTGAGGTCAGAGTTGCGCGACCAGAATGAATGATATGTAGTTTGACGTTTTTGGACCTGTTATCGAGTGAGTCTAAATGCCGCATACAGGACCCTTTCATATATTCAATCAACTCTGGAAGTGCAAGATACTCGGCACCCAACGAAGTCTTTGATTTACGATGGAAGCGACTGTCAAACACTTGAGTGCACTGCGCATGCTTTCCCGTCGTGACATTCGCTAGTCCGAAAGCACAACTACGCTGAAGGTAAAGAGACTGAGAGTGCTTGGCCACTCTCCAGAGGTACATTTAACGATGCCTCACTCATAAGTATCTAATTTAGTTAAGATTTAAGAGAAGGATCAGGCCGGGGCCGCACAGATCAAAACATAGTCGAACGAAATTACACAAGATAGTCGAGCAAGGTTCTGGTGGCACGACTTCAGGCTTCGGAAATGACAAGAGTCTCAAGGAACTGCCTGTGACGGCCAGATCGAGGCCTGATAACCAGCTCAAATGGGTTTGGATGGCTGTTCAGAAGGCGTAATCAATTCCTGGCTCAATTCGGGAGCGGTGAAGAGTGCGCGCACCATAAGAGGCCTTCGCTAAAAGTGGGTTTCAAATGTTTCACGTTACCGTTCGCATCCTTAGGAGGAGATATATCGAAAAGGGCCAAAGTCCCTGAGATCATGGCGTAGATGGAGTCCAAACTAATGTGGCGACCCGGACAAATTCTGTCGAGCGGAACAGGTGAGTTTAACCGTTCCAACTTTGATGTCTGCTGGATCTCACCGTCTACCGAATCCGAACGCAGCAGAATACGGATTGGCGACTTCCTTGTTGATCATGCCGTCTTTAATGAACCTTTCAGGAATGAATGTGAGAGGATCATCGTAAAGCCCAGGGTCGTGGAGGATGTGCCTAATAAATTAATGCCTTCAATATTCCTTCACGAGAGGAGAGTCGACGAAAGGAGCGTACCATGTATTACCGATCACGACGGTTCCCTTAGGAATAAAATACCCGTCGTACACATCGTCTTCGGACGTCGCATGAGGAACGCCTAAAGATTGGTGCCCCTTACTTAGTCAGGGAAGACACTTAAACGCAGGTACAGTACCTATCGGTAGCGCCTGGTGCCATCTAAAAATTTCCTTGAGCAAGGCGTCCACGTATACAAGCTGAGGCCGGTCGTTGAAGTCGGGCAGTCGTCCAAAGCCTACGACCTCGTCGATCTCTTTCTGCGCACGCTTCTGTACCTCGGGGTGCATCGCCAGCGCAAGGAAGAAGGTCATACCCCCGCTGAAGCTCTGCGAGGTGGAGTCAGTACGCGGTCAAGCTTCATAAGTACGGCTGCCATAACTGTATCAGCCCCAGCTAGTACAGCTGTGGATCAGCAGAGATTCATGTGAAGCACACGACGCCTTCAGACATACCGACATAGGCTACCGCGGAGGTGTCTTGAGCAATGGTATACGCCTCTCTATAACTCGGGTCGCCCTCGGCTGGTAGGCTCTCAATCATGCGACTAACTACGCATGGTGTAGCAGTTCCCTGTTCCTACATAAGTCGAATCTCTCGGTACTTTGTTACCTAGGCAAAAAACAAAGGAATCACTCACAACCAAGTCTTGAACAAGCCTGAAAGGCGTGACCCTCGATAAGAACGACATTTCCCGATAATATTTCGCGAATCTCTTCCAGCCAGTGCCTGGCATCCAATCCGGGACGTATGTGAGCGCGGGTATCAAGTCAACCAAAAACGATCCCTTTCTCCCTGCGATGCTGAATCCGACGGTAGTTTTGTCAACCTGTGTGATCAAAGGGTCATCGTTACCCTTGGGCTTGATCCCGTAGGTAGCCCTGATTATGACACCTGTAAAGTAACTGCACGACGACGAGACGTGCTCGGTGGAATGGACCCCAAGTCGAACGATTTCACCCACCTTTTAGTGCGCTCTCTATAGCGACTGGGGTCCGACAGTATATCCTTCAGGAAGCTGACGCTCTCATCCAAGATTACTGGGTGGTAGCGCTTGACTACGGTTGGGTTAAAATGGAGGTGAAATTCGCGTCGTTGCTTTCTCCACATCGTGTCATAGTGCATCATGGTGAAATATGCGTCATATCCCATCCTGTAATGTACATTATGTAGTCAGAAATCGTCAAAAGATACAGAGTGAACTGACTCACTCTCTGGAGAGCATGGGCGTATCGGGTCGGTCTGAGTAAATAGTTGACCTTCGTTCAAACAAGTCTAGGGACGTTTTGAGTGACGATACAACAAGTATCTTCGTTCCAAGGGATTCCATATAAAACATGTCGCCTGCCAAATGCCCGTTAGCAGTGGACCAGCGACGTAAAGCGAGCAAAGCGCTGACCGTATTGCTCCGCAAGTTTCGAGTAGTGATTCGCAACATGGTGTGACACGGCAACATCAAAGAGGTTCCCGATAACTGGATATCCCTTAGGACCAGGAGGCAGAGAGAGGCCACCACCACGCTTCGCTGCCCGAAATCGTCGCAAGAAGAGATGGAGGAAGAGCAAAATGAGAGTAACAGTCCATGGATATTCGCGTAAGTCGATCATCCCGGTGGCAGTTCGAAGTTCTGGGAGACGCAATCCACTACAACCTTTATAGAATAACGAGTTGGATCTGGAGAGCCATCATGATGATTGGGAAGAATACGAACACCCGATTCTCCAAGTCATGGGAAACGACATCCATGATACAGCAATTCGAAGGTATACCCTTACTCCTAGCCAATTGAGCGGTCTTCCTGCGCCGAGAAGAAGACTCTTGGCTTCCTATTCGCGTAGAGAGAGAACGTCAGCTGGGGTTATGGAGGACGTAACTGGACGTAATCAATCTTTGCGAACTCGTTCGCATATGTGAATGCCAGTGAGTGCCAAAAATACCGGTGACGCAACATGGACTGGTGGAACCAATGCAGCACTATGGCCGAACCCCGAAACCCGTTAGTCAATTTAACTGTTTTCATCAATGAAGCACCTACATTCTAGAGTTCCCGAAAGATTAAGGTTTGGAGGTAACGACGGAGTAGGGAGTGAGATAGAGTTCAAGGAATTACTACTGAGCTCCGATGATCGGGTAGGTCTACGAGATAGAAGTAGAAGAAGCGCACATCAAAGTCCGGTCAATGAATGGAGGTGTACAGGTAAGTTAGTCGTTCATGTTGAATGGAGTCAATATTGGACGGAAGAGCTCATTCCTTGGATCCCATGTGAGGAACAAGTAGTCCTAGACGCAGAAAGGGCGGCAGAATCTCGTAAGGGTCGTCATGACCTTGCGCGGTCTCGTCCCGTCTCTGCGGGAAAGCCTGTTGCTCCAAAGGCGCCGAAAACATTCGGGAGAGCAATCGCATTCGAGCTTGAGAACGGGGTGTGATAGTCGAATTTGGGGCGAGAGATAAGTGAAGCGGGTCCTATTGCATGCGTTATAACGGCAACTGCGACCGCAAGCACAAAGATAACCAGTGGTTTAGCGCAGTATACTCGGCGCGCCAACAGTGTGCTAGGCCTTGCGAATGAGTTAAAAGCATAACAACGTAAGCGGCGCTCTGGCTCTGGAGTCCAGACAATCATGAGCAGGTCTGCAATCCAAAGAAGGGTCTGCCTTTCATACCTTGCCGTGATAAAGCCGTACTGAATTCAAGACCATTGCAGCTGATTAGTTTCCCAGGTGATGTTCAGAACGTCAACGAATTGTCAAGATTTCGTTCTTGGCAGCGCAAGTGAAAGGAAAGAGTCGGCCATGGAAAGAGTGATCTCTGCATTGTAGATACCCACATAAAGTTGCGTCTATCATATTCTGAGAATCGCTGTGAATGCTTGCATGTAGTGAATAATCAAGTTGTCTTGAATTCATGGACTCACCCTTGGAGATGTTCAAGTCCGCCGAACGAGAAGTGAATAGTTCAGGTCGAGCAGGCAATACCGCATGCCGGTGTTAAAACCTCAAAAAAGTGCAGCCAGTCTAGATACGACCTTGAGGCTGTCCTCCCGATGTCAAATACAGACGAGTGTGAACGGTACTAGCTCCGAGAATTGTGGTAGCTGATTTTGCCAGTTGTTGCGACACTTGATTAGCATACGCAGACGGAGAGCTGCGGCAACGAAGGGGACGACGGGTAAAGACCTTTTGAAATTGTTTGGAAAGGTGATGAGGGTGAAGAATGTCGAGATCAATTCCATGCTTTCCTAGCGACGCGGCTGCAGGTTGTGGTTGTGGGTATTTCTTACCAAAGAGACACAGGTGACCGATGAGTTTCTCGTCATCATGATGCCCTATCAGTCCCATATTTAGTTCTTCCACCATGACTGAGTGCTTGAGCTCTCATTAATTCGGTAACTTCCTGAAAAAATGAAGCGAATAAAAGAGCGCTGGCTCGAAACATTCGAAATCTGCAGTAAAAACAATAGCGCGACCGTGCAGCCCGAGGTTACGCTCGTCGCAAGTATACAGCAGGTGACAAACGAACGTCGACTACCTGCTGCGCAGTGTCACCTGGGGCAATTAATTGACCATATATTGAAATCACCCTTAGAAACCTTGATTTTGGATCTGATATGGATAATCAGAAACTCTGTAAGCGCCACCCAAGAGGCAAATCATCTCACCAAATCACCCTTACGCCATCGACGGGTACTCTCTGTGCTACACAGCGACTGACTAAGGCTTAGACCATAGTGTGATCATGAGCACACCACCATCACTCGGAGTCCCCTTCTCCACGTTCTTAGAAGGTTCAAACGCGAGGTCGCCGCAGAAATTCCGCGCCAACATTCCATTTGCAGGTATAATCATCCCATCTGATGCTATATTCAGNCCGGACTATATATACCTGGTCGAGATGGAGAGAGAGAGACAGCATCGTTCATTGCAAACTCCTATCCTTACCACCTTATTCTCTTCTCGCCACCTTTCCTAGAAAGCAGCAGCCACAATGGTTTTGACTCTCTACGGCAACCCTCAATCCACCTGCACCAAGCGTGTTGCTACCGTCTTCCATGAGAAGCAAGTTCCCTTCGTGTTCAAGGCGATCGATTTTGCAGCGGGCGAGCACAAGTCCCCTGCCTTCATCGCGAAGCAGCCATTCGGCCAGGTCCCCTATCTCGTAAGAATATTTGTTCTGATCTTTGCGAACGCCAGGTGATTGATTCTCGCCCTTAATCTGCGCCTAGGACGATGATGGCTACATCATCTACGAGAGCCGAGCTATCGCTCGCTACATCGAAGAGAAATTCGCTGGCCAAGGAAACACTCTTATCCCCAAAGATCTCAAAGCCAAGGGTCAATTTGAACAAGCCGCTTCCGTCGAGTCCTCCAACTTCGATCCCTACGCGTCTGCAGCTGCTTTTGAGAAGCTCTTCAAGCCGTAAGTACCTCCCCGATTCCTCCAGTATTCCCAATTCTTACCAAAGCGACCTTACCGTTCCCACCATAACAGATACCAGGGACTTACCCCCGATGAAGCCGTTTTCAATGCCTTGATCAAGAAACTCGAGGCCAAGCTCGACGTCTATGACCAGATCCTCTCCAAGCAGAAGTACCTCGGCGGAGATGAAGTTACCCTCGCCGATTTGTTCCACCTTCCTTACGGCTCGTTGCTCCCTGCTGTTGGAAGCGACGCCATTGAGTCTAGGCCCAACGTCGCTAGGTGGTTCAAGTCTTTGCAAGACCGACCATCCTGGCAAGCTGTCAAGGATGGTATCGCCTCTACTGCCTAAGCAGATCACCCTGGGTTGAAAAATGTATTTGTAGTACAAATTGGACAATTCACGTTATTTTGATATCAACATTGGACTTGAAGGGCGCTGATAAAACGAATTCGAGCATACGAGTCGTCTCTGGGACGAAGGACGAGTTTGACCCCCGAAGTTCGACAGTCCATTCAAACCCGTTCAACGATGCTTTGAACTTGTCTGCTCATTTGGCTAAATGGTTCATCACATCGAAATTATTTGACACACTTCACAGAGGCAATAGGTGGTGAATCGTGCACCTTAATGTCGCCATAGTTCCACAGAAGCTTCGTCGCGTTCATCGCCCGTAATGCGGACCAAGAACTTTTGATTGTGCTTGCTGCGTCGGATCCGAGTCTGCTGAGATTAAGATGCCAACAATGGAAGGGTCCAGGACCTAGTGACCAAAGTGCGAGCCGCCCTTCCTTCATTCTGATACTTAAAATGTTTCTTCAAGTGTGCGTGACGAAGCTCATGTTCTGATCCATTTCCAGGGTCTTTAATTAGCATTTCGGCGGCCTGAGATTTATACAACACAGATCAATCCAGGGGACACAAACAATGTGGGCAAAGCATGGAGTTCCCGAAATTTAGTCGTGAAGGCGCGTTCAAGCTTCAAGCGCTGGGCAACTCGGACGCAAGCATGTTTTGAATAAGCTCCTTATGTCGGTCGGAGCGAGGAGTGATGGAGCATTCGAAGGGATCAGGGTGGCTATCGTCCCGAGGTCGACATCAGCGTCTAAAGCCTCACGATGAAGCACTGTCACGCACCGCATAAGCCCAATATTAAACGAGGGTCTTATATCCGGGTTACCATTCTTGTCCTTCGGAACGGAGACGTCGAACATGGACAGGGTGGAGACCACCAAAGCGTAGAGGTTGTTGAGGGCAACAAACCGACCGGGGCAGATTCTGCATTCCGTTGAATGAAGTCTGTTGCTGAAGTCTTTATCTTCCCCTCACCTTCTGCCGAATCCAAAAGCCGCTGCTGATGGGTCGGTCACATTCTGGTCGATTGTTCCGTCCTTGATAAATCTGTCAGGGTTGAAGTCGAACGGGTCTGGGTAGGTCTCGGGGTCGTGGAGGATGTGCCTCGATAATACAGAACAGTAATGAACCCATTGATGCGCTATAGAGACGGCATAGTAGAACCTACCAAACGTTCCCGATTACGACGGTTCCTTCAGGGATAAAATATCCTTCATATACATCGTCTTCTGAGGTTGCGTGTGCGATGCCTACATGATGAATTAATTGGGTGTAGTGCAGCCAGGGGGAAGCTAGACAGGTACCCAAAGGAGCGGGTTGGTGCCACCTCAATATTTCCATGATGAGTGCTTCGACATATACCAGCTGAGGCCGATCGTTGAAGTCTGGCAGTCTGCCGAAGCCCACAACTTCGTCTATTTCCTTCTGAGCGCGTTTCTGAACCTCGGGGTACATTGCTAGCACGAGAAAGAATGCGATACCAGTAGAGAAGCTCTAGAAACAGTGGTATCAATAAGCACCCTATGCCTTGAGAATGTGTGAGAGCTCACGGTGTCAGATGCAGCTGGGTGTATTTGAGTCAAGGTTTGTTGAGCGCTAAGACAGTCGCCTTTTTTAAGAAGTACCTACCACCATAAACTTGACCGGAACAATCTTGAGCGATCGTATAGGCTTCTTCATAACTTGGATCGTCGACGTCTGGGAAGTTGTCAATCATACGCGTAGCCATGCATGGTGTAGCAGTCCCTTGTTTCTTCAATCTAAGATTAATGCTTTAAGATTAACCGAGAATCTAATCGAGAACTCACGTATCGTTCATGGACAAGCTTGAACGGATGTACCCTCGACTCGAGCGCCGTTTCTCGGTAGTACCGCGCAACCTTTTTCCAACCAGCGCCCGGCATCCATTCAGGTACGTATGTGAGCCAGGGTATGAGGTCGACCAGGAATGCACCTGTTCGCCCCGCGACATTGAACCCGTCATTCGTCACATTGGGTTTGGTGATCAAAGGGTCATCGATCCCCTTTGGTTTGATCCCGTATGTAGCCCTAATGATGATACTGGTGAAGTAACTGTAGTGCAATACACCTCGGGCTCAGTCGAGTGTTGGAGGATTGGAAAGGAACAAGCACTCGCCTCTTGGCGTGCCTGCGGTATTCGCTTGGGTACGCCAATAGATCCTTTAGAAGGTTTATTCTTTCTTCCAAGATGACGGGGTGGTAAACTTCTACTACCGCCGCGTTGAAATTGGAGTGGAACTCGCGACGCTGTTTTCTCCACATGGGGGAGTAACGCATGATGGCAAAGAAGTCGTCATACTTCATCCTGGAGATGTGTACTGGAGTCAGCCATTGAATCTTTATCGGAGCGGACGATTCTAGATACCCACTCTCCACACATCATGGGGAGCCAGGGTCGGTCCGAGTATATGTTTGATCGTTTTTCGAACAAGTCGTTTGTACGCTTCAGCGATGATAAAACCATTACCCTTGCTCCAAGGGACTCCAAGAGGAATATGTCACCTGACGTATATTTGTTAGAGAGGGTTAGGCGTTCAGGTGTATGAAAGCATCCTCACCATGTTGTTTAGCAAGGTCTGAGTAGTGGCGGACGGCGTCGCCAGGTGCAATAATGTCCAACAGGTTGCCAACAACCGGATATCCCTTGGGACCAGGAGGCAAAGGTCCGCGGGAAGGATGTCTTCGGGTCCAAATTCGCCAAAGGACAAGCAAGACAAGGAAAGTAGAAATCAATGGTTGTTTGAGAAGGTCTGCGATGGTTAAATCCATGGCTTGATACCTGAGCAGCTAACGCAATGAACCCTGGCACTTATACCCATCCTCGAGTCGATAGCCCTTTTCAAGAAGGGTGTGGAGCAGCGTGTGGGTTCTTATTGATTTTGGCGGACAAGTCGGAGTGGTCGTCGCAGAGTTCCATACCCAGGAACCACTCTTGTCTCCAGCCCTCACCGTGGACACTGCTTTCTATAACAAACCGATTGGGCAAGTTCGTCGCGTCATCTGTGCCAAAAATATGATATCACTATCACCGAGAGGTTATCCACCGACACAGCCAAAGAGACGCAAATTAGACGGACGAGGACCCTTATCCGATGGTCAAACGGCTTCTGAGCCTGAGTACTCTGGTGATTCAGATGAATGCCAACGGGGAGGTGTGGCCGTGGTCAAGTCCGGGCCGCTGGGCGCGCACGCTGAGCGCCCACCGCAGCCGCAGCCGCAGCGATCGAACTTCAACTAACCACAGCTGCAACCACACAGCCGAACGAAAATCCGGAATCTTTGCTGCCTCGAAAGGAGACAACATGCATTGATGGGCCGGTCGGTATCGGTATTAATTGCATGGCCTACCTTACGCTGTTCATCATAATTTGTTGACCGTTCGTTCTGTGACCAAGTTATAAATGAACCAAACCCGCAGCTTTCCCCCCACTACCACTGCAATTGTATAGCCTGAATCCTGGTCGACCAAGAACGTCAAAAGTGGAATGGCCTTTACAGGGGAGCTGGAGCAGTTCGAAGGCGAATTCGCAAGCACTCCTAGTAGCTCTCGAGGCCCGAATCGAGGACAGAGCAGAGACTGGGAATCAGCCGTGAAGAAAAGGAAAATGTCCAGGGCTTGCGATATCTGTCGGAAAAGAAAAGGTACGCTTTTGAGTTGCTAGTGTATCTTGACGAACTCACCGAGCTAGTGGCTTGTACTGGGTAGTTCGCTGTGCGTGATTTTTTTTNCGATTTCGTCTGACTGGGGCACTAACACAACGCAGGCGACTTTATTCAACTGCCCACAGGAAATCTGGATCAATGTTTGAATTGCTTCTCGTTCAAAGTCAAATGTACATTCAGTGAAGGTGAAGCCACCAAGGTGAGCCTGGTTGATGTGGTGACTGAGAAACACTACTGATCGACCGAAACAGGCTAAAAAACCGTCTCAACAGCAGTATGTCGAAGCCTTGCAGGAAAAGGTAGAGCGGTCAGAGAAACTGCTGGAGCTGGTAAGCATTCTATCTTGATATCGTCTCGATTATATTTGACCTTCTTTCACGCTCCAGCTTTGTCCGGATGCGAAAATTCGAGAAAAGCTGCTGAGCGGAGAGATAGAAGAAATGCCCACCGAGGATAGCACTTCCGCACCAAAGCATCCAATAACTGCCATTACCGACGCGGGTGCTGTATCACCCATAGACCTCACGGTGGCAGGTATCCGAGGTACATTGCCTCAACCGGCGCTATTTAGTACCTCGTTAACGTATTCCACAGTCTATGTCAACCGCCGCGGGCAGGATGCTGACGAATTCCAGGATGCAGAGGATTTAGTCGACGGCAAGGAATTCCACGTCAGGCTGTCGCTGGACGACGAAGAGCTCGAAGAATCCCTTCTCGTCCAAAAACGTTACCTTGGAAAGTCCAGCGGATGGCATCTGCAGCGCAGAATTGCTGAGATGAAGGAGATGCACAGACACAGCTTCGAGTCGAACAGCAATGTCACCATCACCCACCTAGACACTGAGCCTGAAAGTGTTTACGGCCGAAGACCAGCGTACTGGAAAATCCAACCCGTACGTCCTTACTCTTTCTTGTGTCGCTCTCCTCACTGAATCCGTCATAGTGGGAAATGCCCCTCTTCCGATCTCGTCCCATCCAACAGTCCCTAGAATTCCCAGAACCCGACCTTCTGGATACCCTTGTCGACCATTACTTCAAACACATCAACATCGAGCTTCCCTTGCTCCACCGGCCAACCTTTGAACAGGATATAGCTCAAGGCCTGCATGAACAGAACGCGACTTTTGGTGCAGCCGTTCTCCTTGTGTGCGCAATGGGATCGAAGTATTCCGACGACCCCAGAGTGCAGCTTTCCGACGCAGACCTCTTCCCCGATGGTGACAGCAGACCGATTGACGCAAATTCGGAGACGGATGAAGAGATGCGACGCCGGAGGCGTCCCTTCCTGGCCGCCTATTCAAGAGGATGGAAGTACTTCCGTCAAGCATGGGACTATCAAGAATCCCTCTCGATTTTTATGCCACCGACTCTTCACGGTCTTTACTTCTATTGCGTGGGTTGTTGTCTTTGCGTTTGCGCTTCACCAGACTGATCGCTTTTCATTGTGCTCCCTTCAGTTAGCGGCCCAGTACCTTCTTCAAGGCACTTCGTCACCACAGGCAGCTTGGCTGTTGATTGGGATTGGTATTCGGCTGGCCCAGGAGGTCGGGGCTCACAGGAAGCGGTCTCCACAAGGCGTGTCGATGGACAAAGATCTCCTCAAGGTTGAAGAGCTATGGAAAAGGGCTTGTTGGTAGGTGTCGCGATCATTAGAGTGCCGATATCCCATTCATATTTCTCAGGGTATTGATCACGATGGATCGTCTTTTGACTTCTGCTACTGGGCGTCGGAGTGCTTTGGATGACGAAGAGTAAGTGCATTATCCAGCGTCGTCGTATTAGTGAGGTCTCTAAGCTGATCATGATCTACCTCAGCTTTGATTTAGATCTCCCTATAGAATGCGATGATGAATATTGGGATAACCCGGACCCTGAGCTGCGGTTCAAGCAACCTGAAGGGAAGCCGTCGTTAATCACGGCGTTCACGCTTACTATCCGGTTCAACCAAATCTTGGCGGTTAGCATGAGAACGATCGTACGTCGCTGTTCCTGACTGCGCTTCATAATTCTAACTTCTTCTCTTTGGCGATCTAGTACTTAGTCAAGCCAAGGGTCTCTAAGGAGTTGTTACATGAATGGCAAGATCGCGTCGTGTCGGAGATCGATTCGGCGTTGAACAAATGGCTTGACGATATACCTCCTTATTGTAAGTCACATTCAGCTTACTGCCTGACATCTTTGAAGCTGACTATGATGCTCCAGTGCGTTGGGGTACTGACCAGCTTAGCGAAGACTTCTTCGTGCAGTCAGCTCATTTGCATTCAACATATTACTACCTCCAAATTCTCGTCCATCGGCCGTTTATTCCGCGACCGAAGAAGCCGTCGACTGCGTCGTTCCCGTCGTTAGCTATCTGTACAAATGCTGCGCGAAAACTGATCCAGATTGGGCTGAGTTTCATAGACAGAATGAAAGATGTGCCTTCGTATATGCCAGTGAGTGCTAATTGGCGACGGGTGCGTTGGTAGAGCTGACAAACTTGCTTCCCTCTAAAATAGTTTCATATACTTAGCGCGGCTGTCGTCCTCTTGCTGAGGATTTGGGAGAGTCAAAAATCGGGTACGCTAACCGAACAGCAATATCGAAAGGATATGGAGGGTGTCAACAACTGCTTGAAGATTGTGAAAATGGCAGAGAAGAAATCCCTGTCCTGCGGTAAATTATGGTAAGATTTCTAAGCTTTAGATACAACCTTTGAGGACTGATATTGAAAATTAACTCTGCAGGGATATTCTTTCTAACTTGGTGGTGGTGAACGAGACGTACGTTCGTCCAAATCTGGAAAAGAAGAAAGAGAAACAGGACCCTACTCTGAATCGGAACAGCCAGGAGTCGTCTAACACGACTACGCCTTCTCCTGCTCCAGTCTACCCGCCCTCTCCGTTTACCCAACCAGCCGCCCCATCGGCTGCAGACCCAGATACCGGCTTGCCTTGGGCAGGATTCTATCCAGGTCCGCAGCACTTCAGTTCTGATCGTGCATATCGCACAGCAGCTGGGAGTGAGAGCTCGTCGTCAACATTCAGCCGCTTCTTTTCCCCGATACCAGGGCTCCCCAACGATACCGATACGCATGGGATGGCGTCTCCGTCTTCAGCTGCGCCCATACAACCAAGTGCCGCAGTTCCCTGGTGGCTGGCATTTGCTATGCCTGATGAAACTCCGCAGCAGCCACAACAGCCGCCCTATTCAAATTTAACTACGCCTTTCTTGGAGGGCCTTGACAATTGGCATGTCCCATTCCCGGCCCAGCCTGTACGAGAAGGAAATTCACCTAGACCAGGAGCAGCAGTAGGATCGTTTAATGATGGGTATCATTCAAACGTCTACGACACTGGTCTGCCGCGACAGGGTGAAGTCGGGCTTTCGGAGTCTCTCGGCTTTCCTATGTTTGGACAGGATGGGAGTTGGAACTCTGCGCCGATGATGGAGGACGCTAGTATGTCGGACACTCGTCCTTCGTCCATTTGGGCTGAGAGCACGAATGTTAATATTGCGCCGTATGTCACTTCTTCGTTCGTCCTCGTCCTCGTCTTGGAGGGCTGATAGTTTCGTATTTTCTTGGATAGGTTCAATGATCGTGGATCTTATTCGACTGGGGTCACCGGTTTGAATACCGAGTATGCCATGGACTCGCAAGTGTCTGATCCCTCAATCTGGCAATTTTCTGAGGAAAACCGGGAGATCTTTGGGGAGATCACTGGCAGTGCGGGTAGTAATCATAGCTTCGATGGAAGTGGTGGTCGCTGAGTCAGGTCAGACGGTTTTTGAATCATCGATACCCCTGCCGTTCACCTTTTTTTNCTGGAAATGCGTTCCCTTCTTTCTCTTCCTCTTCCTCTTCCGGAGGTTTGATTTATTATTATTCGATTGTTACGGCTGTTGTCTCGTGCTTAGGAAGTTAGACATTATACATACCCCGAGAGTATTCGGACTGACCTACTCTGATGTCGTTTCTTCTGTTTGTATATCAATTCAACCCTTCAGTTATTTGCAAGATACCAATTGCGTTTAGCCTCAGTCCTCAAGCCGTTAAAGGGTCTAACGCACTTGCCGAGTCAGCCGTAAGGCTGCCGGTGTAGCGGAGACTGAAGCTCCGCGATCTCCGCCCAGAACGCGTGACGCGTGAGGGTTGGCCGACACCGAGTCACCATTATTGACCACGCTCTATCCGGTGAATGACGCTGAAATTAGCCATCGTCGGCGGGGGACCCTCAGCCTTCTATGTGGCATCGCGTCTCCAAAAGCTCTTGTCCACGAACCCTAACTTCAGGATCCATCTATTCGACCGATTATGGTCTCCCCATGGACTAGTGCGTTACGGTGTAGCGCCGGACCACCCGGAAGTGAAGGTGAGCATTTCAACATATCTTGATAGAATGGCTGAACGCCTTTAATCACAGAATTGCACCCATAAATTTGACGAAGCGGGGGCTGATCCTAGAGTTCGTTTCTTCGGAAATGTAAACGTCGGGGAGAGTCTCAGTCCCGTCGAACATGCCATCCAGCTTCCTCTATCATCCATTTTCTCCAAGTACTCCCATGTCGTATTTGCAACGGGCTGCACCCTCCCAAAGCTACACTCTGAGCTTCCACCATCTGCCAATTGCGTGCCAGCTCTTTCGCTTGTGCACTGGTACACTCAACATCCCAATGCTCCTCCAGCCCCACCTCCACTAGACAAGCTATCGCATGTTTCGATTATCGGGAATGGAAACGTGTCGCTAGACGTTGCACGAATGCTCTTGACTGGCGTCGACGTGCTGGGCAAGTACGACGTTCCCCAACCAGTTCTAGACGTCCTCGCACAATCCACCGTGAAGCACGTCTCTATCATCGGCCGTCGAGGACCACTCGAAGCAGCCTTCACCATGAAGGAGCTACGAGAAATGATAAACCTCCCCGAAGCGTCCATGGTCCCCCTCGACTCCCACATCCTCCAACCACCCGAAGGCCTCTCGCTCACCCGCCAACAATCCCGAGTCCTCCAACTCCTTTCCAAGGGATCCAAAAACACATTTGGGACGACAAAGAAGACATGGTCCCTCGACTTCTTCCGCTCCCCGCTCGGCTTGCAGCATAACCAGCTCTCTCTCGGCCATACAATGGTGGATCCAAAGACGCAGCGGGCGGTACCCACAGGCGAAACCTCCACCATCGCGACTGACCTCGTCGTCACCTCGCTTGGATTCCACGGCGAACCGACCGCATCGTACTACGATCCCGGACTAGGCCACCTCCGAACCCTCAACAACCGTATCATCACTCCACACGGGAGTACGCTGAAGAACGTGTACGCCAGTGGGTGGGCGTCTACAGGTGCCCGAGGTGTGCTGGCCTCCACCATGATGAACGCTTATGACGTGGCAGACACTATCGTCAACGATTATCTGAAACCGTCATCCGAGCTGGTCACGGAGCAGGTGTTGAACGCCGAGCCTTCGCTGGATGAGATCCCGGAGGAGGTGCAAAAGGGTATCGAGGAGAAGAACGTTGTCCAGTATCCAGATTGGAAGAGGATCGACGCGGAAGAGATTCGGCGTGGTGAGGTTATAGGGAAGGAGAGGGAGCGGATGCATTGGGATGAGGCGAGGGCGTTGTTGCACCACCAGGCATAATCTCAGAACACCCAACTCACACCACTCAATACCTGAAAATAGAGACCGGTAACCAGCCGTAAGGACAATTCTCGCCAAAAGCCCTGTAATGTGGAAGAACATCTGTTCCCTAGAAAATAGAGAGGTACGTCGGTTCTGGTACCTGGTGATTTGAGGGCTACACTCAGGAATAGACATTACATTACAACGTGCTGTATAATTACTCCCTGTCGCGTGCAGAAGATAGGCCCGTTACCTATGATCACCTACTGAGAGAAGAATTGACGATCCTGAATCACCCGATCCGAGGCAGTTCAGGTTCTTTCAGCAAGTCATTGCCAAGAGAAATCCAATCCATGTTGGCATTCAGCTCGTGCAAATCTGCGTCATGATTACAACCCTACAGGTCCCACACACATCGGAAAGGAAAGAAATCCTATCATACACATAGACAAGACGGTCGTGATAGTACGAAATACATAAACGATATAGTAGCACAGAGAAAGCGTGATGGTAGTCGTAGTAGTAGTGGTACACTTAGCAGTGAGAAACCTGTCAGACAAAGCCTGCCATGAAACATGAGCAAAAAATGGTATAAATATACAACACAAAAGAATAAGCAGTGAGTCCGCCGAGAATCATAGAAGAATAGCAGTATGTGTTGGTGCTCCGGGAACAGGTGGCCGTAGAGGGAGAGATGGAGAGGAAATGGGGTCGCATAGCGCCGACAAGAATGGACAGAATCAAGAAGGGAACACTTCCAGAAAGCAGAAAGAACCCAGTCGTAAATGGTCATCGCGGAAAACCTCGCAAGCATGATTCCTCAGAAAATCTGTCACCGCCACTCCCCGCTCGCCCACCACATCCTCCCCGGATCCGCTCCCTTCACCCTCCACTCCACAATAGACCTCGAGCTCGCAACATAGAGACTCTGTCCTGTCGTGTCAAAGCACATTCCAGCTAAATCCAAATCAGGATCATAAAGCAAATCCTTATCCTCAGCTTGCCCTGCAGCTAGGTCCTCCATCGTATCATCGTCATCGTCATCTTCCCTGGCAGTTGCCCGAATCCGATTTGGCCCCGTCGCAGGCGTCCATCCATGCGGAGGCGGTGACGCATATGGCACATGGGAAGCCCGACTCGACCTGTTGGAAGCAAACACGGGAGTAGGCATCGGAGACCCAGACCTCGACGTGCAATTCGACTCTGGCTCCTCGACATCCATTCTTGAGTCCCCCTGAGTTGCTGCCCTCCGCCTCCTCCAAGCGTCGTCATCACGAGCCTCGTCATCGCCGAGCTCGTCGTCGTCTTCATGGTCATTCTCATGATCATGGTTGAGAGCAGCGCTCGCTCTTCTGGGAGTAAGACCATGAATCTCCAACAGCGCGTGAACCTCGCTCTCCACATCGGTATCGCCTAATGGTGGAATCACGACGATGTCATCCAGATCAGAGCCCCACCGCAGCATCGATGCACCACCCTCCCGCTCGTCGACTTCTTCCCTGTCTGCCGACTCGTTTGTCATAGGAGAGGGAGGTATTATCACTGGTGGCACGGCAATCGAGGGCGTCCTGCTCGCACTATTCCGCCCAAGCCCGTGCAGCGTCCTCCATGTCGAATCCCCAATCGACTCAGGAGGCGAATACGCCGCTGAAGCTGACACTCGAAACGCATCGCCCAATGCATGCACGATCGACGGCCTCGTCGGAGTTCCAGAATCACCAGCATTCCTAATACCTGGCCCGACAACTCTTGCACCCAAACTGGGCCTTGGAGAAGGCGAAGGCGACGGGAACGAATAGAATGAATGTTGTCTGGTGTTCGATGTCCGACGCAATGGAGAACTCGCAGGAGGTTGTAAGAACCGACCGCGCGTTGGTGTAGCATGTGTACCGGGACGTCTGTGAATTGGCTGGCTGGTGGAGGTTGGGATCAAAGGAACTGGAGGTCGTCGTACCATCGGCACCTGGACGATTTCGTGAGTTTCAAAGGTCCGTGCATCGATGACATGCACGAGTGAGGTGTGTTCTGTGAATGTCAAGACTTCCTTGCCATGCGATCCTCCGAATTTGACGTTCCGTACGCTCCACCCTGGGGCTCCCGAACCTCCCCGTGTCCAATCCCAAGGATCATCGGAAATCCATCCTGACGCATGTCCGTTTCCTATAATGCTAGACACTCCGGGCGCCNGTGTCTTCTCGGTGTGGACAACCTTCAATGGCTTCGAACTCCTGATATCCCACACGGCAACTACTCCTTCTTGGGAGGCTACCGCGAATTTGAGACCATCGCCAGAAAACGCGGTCGAGAATGATGCAACGAGTGATCCTGAAGGAGAAGGGATCGCAGAGTAATCGGGGGGAGGAAGGGAATAGGTGACAATGTGGGAGAAAGAGATGGTAGCGCCTCCTCGGATGCTATGAATATAGACTTTATTGGAGTCTCCGACGGATAGCAAGGATTGACCGTCCGGCGAAATGGAAGCTACAAAGGAAATGAGGCTTGAGCTTCATGGATCAAGGGAAAATGCGCACAATGATTGATTGGTACATCCAATCTTAAGATTCCGGATTCATGGAGCTCCTCTGCATTCCTCCTCACTCGTTTAAGCGTTGGCCCCCGAAGGGGAATATCGTAAAATCGGACTGTGCAGTCATTGTTGCTGACGCCAATCCGTGGCTCGATACTGCTCTCATGAGATTGTGCGAGCGCAAGAGACGGTGATGTGGCAGTGGTAAGGGCGACAGAATTGTTGATTGAACCAGACACCTTGCCGTCGATCGACCAGACATTCTTCAGCGGTCGTCGCTTGATGCTCGGTCCAGCAGCGTGATACGAGAGATGGATGTCAGCGTTTTGCCCGCCTGCAGCTATAAGAACATCTCCTCCGCTCGGACCCACTCGCAATGAAGTGAGCGTGTTGGGCGTAAAGTCGAGATCAGCAACGAGTCTTGGTGCCTGGTAGGAATGGTGAGGTCATGTCGAGTGAATCGGCGCGTCATGCACGCACTGTATTGGGTTTCTTGAGGTTGTGCTCGACGATCCTATTCCGCTGCACGTAGGTCACCACGCCGGCTTCCTTGGGGCATATAATGAGATCCCGGAGCTGCCTGGATCCGAGTCATTTAGGTTAATCCAAGGGTTTGGGAACGTCAGGGGGGACGTGGATCAGGAAGCAAAGGGTTCATGAAAGGAAAGAACAATGGCTAATTAGTCGAGACTACCCTGGTCAGAGCCCGGTAGAGGAGACTCACACATGGCTGATCGTCACCTCTGCAGGCACAACGGCCGCTGGGGCTGGCGAGGCGAGCAGGGAAAGATCTCTGGCCATCGCTGATAGCAATCAGTTTCCCTTAAGCGGGTTCGTCGTCGTCGCTGGTGTCGTCGCTGCCGCCCTTGGTCGCGCCCAACGAGCAGAATGTGGTGGGTGAAAGGAAAGAAGGGTGCTCGCCGGACAATTGCAAGGTCTCTTAACCCCACCAGGATCATGTGACGACGACGCAATGCCACAGATGACGGGACACAACCTCACATCATTCCTTTCGGCTCAATCAGCTCCTGTCCGGAGGCGAATGCCAGAAAATAGTGTTTGCACTCGGAGGGGTTGTGGGTCAACGAGCCATGGGTCGAGGTCGCCCCCATCCACAGCCTGCAGAGCACTTTTACCCATGGGGCAAATTTAGCCCGGATCCGATAACAAAGATCCCAGCAAAGGTATCTTCATTTGTGCTTGCATGATGTTCTTTCTGTATGATTGCCCCGTTCAAGATACAATTGTATTCAAATCTACAAGAAGACTGTAAGACAAGTCTTGTGTCTCGCCGCCCTGAGGCTTCCCGCCTGTCAATTTCCGACCTATTGCCGAGTCGAGGCATTTGTAGTTACTTAGATCCGGATTCATGAGAAAGTGAATAACCTCGCCATCTCTGATCCTGTGCAGAGGTGCTTCGGATGATAAGGTTTTCGCGAATTGAGAAAGAACCAGATTGCTAACACCCGACTATTGGACCCACTGGCCACCTCAAGCTTCTAACCAGGATCCACTGGATCTTCACTATACCGAGAATTGCATGGTCTGTACATACCAGAGCTTTCCGAGTGGTCACTCTGCCTGTTAATTGCCACTGGGTGATAGATGTGATGCCCCAAGACACCCAACGTGGTTTAGAGCCACTTCCAAAACCGATGGACGCTCAGGTGGGTCCCCTAAGTCCATCCGGTGCAATACAGCATTGAGCGAATGGGAAACAGCATCGTGTGTGACGGCGAACAACGGCTCTGCGCTGAAGCCCTTTCACAAGCATATGTGCGGGCCGCGTGGTCCAGCGGGGACGGCTTTAATGAACCGCATCCGAATAAGCCTGATGTATACCCTTCAGGAAAGCAGTAATCAGGGGATGAGATGTTGTCTCGAATTACACATAGCCCTGATAGTTTATGTCTGTGGGCTCTCGTTATGATGATCACCCCTTGTTGCTGGGTGACTCGGACTTGGGTGCGCTGAGTGTACGAGACCATCATAACATGCAGTGGCGCCACGACGCAGCCTTCAACTCAAAGCCGGCCACCATAAGGATGAGACACACAGACGACGTGCAGTAGTCGCTGTTGTGTTCGGGCCCGCTATACTGAGTAACTGACTGGACGTAAGTATGCTAGCTCGGACAAGAATGGCGCCCGCCCGGCGCTTAGCGTCTCCGGCAATCATTTCTCGATGATCATACCTCAGTCTAGCCTCTGAGGACATGGTTAGTCTTAGATCTGGCACCAGCCAGCATTACTATCTCCTCTATTCTCCAGCTGCGTCTTCTTTGGGCCCTCCTCTCTGCAGCTATGATCCTATTTACAGTGGACTGATCAGCTCACCCCAACTCAGCTATACACATAAACGAACCTCAATTGGACTACAGAGCGTCTGATCCGACGACTACACGCTTCATTAATATCGCATAGAAGGGAAGCACCAGTAGTATAAAGATGGACTGGTACCTCAATGCTCTATCTACGTCTGGAACCGCAAAACCTCTGACCCATGCCCCCCTTCGTTTGGTTGACCTTGTCCGCCCTGGTCTTGGCAATCCAATGGACCATTTGGATGCATCGTCATCGCCGCCATGGCTACCCTCCTGGACCAAGTGGGCTCCCGCTCGTTGGCAACCTACTAGACATGCCCAGGGGTCAAGCATGGCTCGGATACCGAGATTTAGCTCAGAAATACGGTGAGCTAAAAATAAATTGGTCCCTACCGGGAAGCGTAGCCCTTCAGCTACTAGCAGGAGACAAACTGAAGCATTTTAACAGGTGACATGGTATTCCTGCGTACCTTTGGTCGACCGATCTTGGTTCTGAACTCTGCAAAACGCATTCACGACCTCATGGAGTCTAGGTCAGCAAACTCATCGGGGAGGGCTCGTACCCCAATGCTCAACGACCTGTAAGTTCAAAACTATTGCAGAGATCCGCGTGTGTACTTGAGTGGAAGCGAAAATCAAATTCTTGACCTCTAGGATGGGCTACGACCATGGCCTCTTTAGTCTCATGGACTACGGCGACGACTGGAGAAAACACCGTCGAGTCTTCCGTCAACACTTCAACCCCTCCGCGTTAACACAATACCGCCCAATCATCCAACACCAACTCGGTCGATTCCTTGCCTTGCTGCTCGACAGTCCCGATAAATTTCACACACACTGCGAAACGTGAGTTTTTACCTACCTTCCACCCAGTCGGTCTGAGCTTTTAGTCTTCTGATGAAATCCTCAGTTACATGGGAAGCGTCATTCTTCATATAACATACGGATACCCTGCCTTGGTGGAGGACGACCCCTTTATTGCAGACGGCGAAGACGTCCTGAAGGCATTCAGAATCGCAGGCTTACCGGGATCATTTTTGGTCGACGTATTTCCTTTCTTGAAGTACGTGCCTTCCTGGTTCCCCGGTACCGGGTTTAAAGGCTGGGCTGCGAATTACCGCGCCAAGGAGACTAGTGCAAGGCACCAATGCTTCAGTTATTCAATCGATGCTATGGTGAGTGCCATCCGGTGGACGTTCTGCTTGAAACTCACCTCGTGACGATGTGGCATGCAGAAAGGCGGAAGTCAAACAACAAGCGTCGCCTCACAGTTGATATCCAAGTTCTCAAATGACGACGCATCGGAGAGGGAGGAGCAAGAGAGGGTAGCTCGTAATGTGACGTTTATAGCATACATTGGTAAGCCACCTTTCCTTCGCGTTCGAAGCCCCCCNAGAAATAGCTTATTCCGGTCGCTGTAACAGCTGGTCTCGATACGGTAGGTCGAAACCTAAATCTGGATCATCTTCTAAACGCTAAAACCTTCACCTGAGGCCCATGCGATGTCCACCATATTCATTCTCGCGATGGCCATGTACCCCGAAGCGCAACGAAAGGCCCAGAAGGAGCTAGACAGAGTCATTGGTTCGGGCCGACTTCCTACCGTTGACGATCAGGAAGAGACGATTTACATCCAAGCATTGATTCTGGAATTGTTTCGTTGGCACCAAGTAACTCCTCTCGGTACGTCGGTGATAGTAGTGCTTACCACCGCTTCGTTCTTTATTGAAAACGCCATTTTTTCCAGTCATTCCTCATTCGATAACGAGCGACATTTATTACGATGGGTATACTATCCCGAAAGGAACGATTGTGATGGGAAATGCGTGGTAAGACACTGAACTCAGGATAGCAGATCTTGAAGGCTCACTTCCCGATCCTTGTATCTATGTAGGGCCGTGCTTCACGACCCCGAAGTCTTCGAGAACCCAATGGAATTTATTCCTGAAAGGTACATCAAGGACGGGAAAATCAACACCGACTTACTTGATCCCTCAAAGTTTGTCTTCGGATTCGGACGAAGGTAGGTGCTAACAGCCCCTCCTCTCCGCTATGGATATTCAATCCTTAAACCTTCACCGCATCTCTAGAAGTTGCCCTGGTCGTCATCTCGGCTTGGAGATGCTGTATATGATGATTGTCTCGACTCTCTTACTCTTTGATATTCTTCCTCCGGAGGACGAATTAGGGAATCCGAAGAAGGTGGAAGCCACCTTCAACGATGGAATCACTTAGTGAGTCGGTCATCCTTCATTGCGTTGAAAGATGAATACCAACGAGTGACCATCGCTAGCCAAGTGGAGAATTTCGATTGTATTGTTAGACCGAGGTCAGCTGAGGCTGAGGCTTTCATTCGTCGCTTCAATGCTGTGGAAACTCCTGTAGTTTAAATGGGAGGACGCCAGGAACGAAACATTCGATCAAATAGTGTACAAGAATTCATATTCTATTCGAAGTGTAGCGTGATTGGAAGGGGCGACGATTTTACGACGAATTTTCTTGGGGACGTGCAACGAGTTTAGCGCCGGAGACTTTATTCGCCTCCAACTTCTTCAACCCTTCCGCGATACCAATCAGTCCGTTCGGCAATACTTCGACCTTGTTTGGCTACAAGTTTATATGCAGACGTTAGCTATCCGCTTCAAAGAAGTAATATGAAACGATTGATCGCACCTTCAGGTCGCCATCCTCCAGAAGCTTCGTGGCATTCGCCCAAAATTCCCTCAACTTTTCCACATGATCAGGTGTGAACGTCTTGAGACCTAGAACCCTTGCTGTGGTCTTATTCTGCGCCTCAGCTTTCGCCTTTACAGCGTCCACAACGTCAAGGACGACGGCGATTCGACCCCCGGGGGCCACAACGTCAATTGCCTGTTCCTGGGTGTCGGCACCGGAAATAGCGTCGAACGCCGTCAAGACGGGCTGAGATGCGAGCCTCTCGGCTTCTTGCGCTGTCAAAGGACTATTGCGATCCACGACATGCGTGGCTCCCTGGGACTTGAGCCATTCTTCGTGCTTGAGTGACGAGGTGGTGATTATAGGGCTGAAGCCAGACAATTTAGCCAATTGAATAGCTGAACAAGGGCTATATTTAGTCTGGTGTTCTCAAGCGACTTAAGAGCCGAAATTGCTCACCGTATTGGCCAACAGAAGACGATCCACCCAAGATGACAATAGGGGTGTTTGCGTACTTGCCTTTCCCGTCTGGGCGTACTGGTGGTACGAAGCCAAGCCCATGTGGGGCGGCGTTGTAGAAGGCAACATAGGCAGCTGTAAGTGCTACCGGGATGGTAGAGGCCTGGTCATAGGTGACATTGCTCGGGATCTAGCAGGTGGGCCATTGTCAACCTCGTATATCACGCTCATATAACACGCTGGTGGCGTACCTTAGCAAGGGTACGGACATCTGCAAGAGTGTATTGCTGGAACCCTCTATACTCGTTCTTTTCATACAAGCCCTGGAAGAAGCTGAAAGATCATAAAAGCGTCAGAACAATCTCCCCCCGATCCACTGAATAAGAAAGAAGATAAGGAACTTACACTCTATCCCCGATGGCGACCAAGCCTGACTCGGAGACGCCTTCTCCTAGTTGCACGACCTCCCCAGCAATATCAGTGCCAAGGATAGCCGGGTACTCTTCGACAAACCACCCGTGTTTCTGTATTTTCCAGTCGACAGGGTTCAAAGCCGATGAATATACCTTCACCAGGACTTCATCTTTGCCGGGTTTGGGAACGGGTACGGAGGCTACAGTGAACTCGGCGTGTTTCTTCTCAAGGACGAGAGCTTGCTGGTCTTTGGCGATTTGGGCCATCAATACTTTTTGTCAAGGTAGTTTGGTTTTGGTGCTGAAGTTTTGAAGATAAGAAAGTAGAAGGATCTGGGGACTGTGGGCAGCGCTATTGAGGCTTTTATACGCAGAGACTCTCGATTTGCTATTTATAAGCCCGGTGGGTTCTTCAACTCGAACAACGGACAGAAGAAGCGGATTATACACCTTCAATTCAAAGGCTGACAACATTACATGGTCTGTTGAATCCGTTACTAACATTTCGATGTAGCTCGCGAAGAAAGGCCGATATCGATGATGTCCATGACGCTACTGTTGGTTGGATGACCAATCACTCGGAGTTCGCAGGTAGCCTTGATGGCGACTTTTGCAATCCGTTCGGACTTTCGGCCGGGGAGAGGAGCCTGGGTAGGTTAAACGGTGAAGAGACATTGCAATTTAGCTGGAGAAGAAATGGAGTAATACGCAAATAGGAGGAAGAAGGCCTGCGGAAGGGCATGAGTAGCGTGTGAGGCTAGGATTGTTTGTCGACAGCCTGCGCAGATAACAATGGACACACGTACCCCTACTCAAACTCAAAGATCTATATAATTATCGTGCATACAAAGACAAGTACATCGGGCAATCAGTGAGGCCAGTCACCGTGCAAAATACGAGAAGAACGAACTGAAGTCATTGAAGACGCCCATTATGTGGTGCCCGTGGCCTCTTTGGTCTCATGGACTAGGGCTACGATTGGGGAAAACACCGCCGAGTCTTCCGTCAATACTTCAACATTTCCGCATTAACCCAATACCGCCCGATAATCCGACACCAACTTTGTCGATTTCTCACCTTTTTGCTCGACAACCCCCGAAAATTTTTACACACACTGTGAAAGGTGAGTTTTTTTTGCAATGTTCAGCCTCTGACCCAGTCAGTCTGAGCTTTTGATCTTCCGACTTAACTGGCAAAATCCTCAGTTACGTCGGAAACGTCATTCTTCATATAACATACGGTCATCCAGTACTGGTGGAAGACAACTCCTTTATTGCAGACGGCGAAGACGTCCCGAAGGCAGAATCGGAGGCTTACCTAGATCATTATTGGCTGACGTATTCCCTTTCTTGGAGTATTTGCCTTCTTGGTTCCCTCGTGCCAGTTTTAAGCGCTGGGCTGCGAACTACCGCTCAAAGGAGACCATTGCGAGACACCAATGCTTCGGTTACGCAGTAGATGTTATGGTAAGTGTTGTCCCAGAAAAGATTTGTCTCGGAATGATCTTATGGCGATGCGGTATCAGCACAGAAGAAGTCAAACAACAACTTGAAGTGTTGCCTCACAATTGATATCCAAGTTTTCAAACGACGACGCATCGGAGCGAGAGGAGCGAGAGAAGGTAGCTCGTAATGTGACGTTTATAGCGTACATTGGTAAGCCACCTTTTCCCTTGCGTTAGAAGCCCCACCAAAAATAGCTTACTCCAGTCGCTGGAATAGCTGGTCTCGATACGGTAGGTCAAACACTAAAAATGGTTCAGCTTCTAAATGCTAAATCCTTCACCTGAGGCCCATGCGATGTCCACCATATTCATTCTCGCGATGGCCATGTACCCCGAAGCGCAGCAAAAAACCCAGAAGGAGGTAGACAGAGCCATTGATTCGGGCCGACTCCCTACCGTTGATGATCAGGAAGAGACGATTTGTGTCCAAGCATTGATCCTGGAGTACATCAAGGGCGGGAAAATCAATACCAATTTACCTGATCGCTCAAAGTTTGTCTTTGGATTTGGACGAAGGTAAGCTCCTACTCACCTTCTGCTCAGGATATTCAACAAATTAAAACCTTACGACGCATACCTAGAAGTTGCCCCGGCCGTCATCTCGGCTTGAGAAAATGCTGTATATGATGATTGTCTCGAGTCTCTTACTCTTCGATATCCTTCCTCCGGAGGACGAATTAGGGAACTCGAAGAAGGTGGAAGCCACCTTCAACGATGGAATCACTTAGTGAGTCGGTCGTCCTTCATTGCATTCAGGCTTTCATTCGTCGCTTCAATGTTGTAGATGCTCCTGTAGTTTAAATGGGAGGACGCCAGGAACGAAAACATTCGATAATATAGTGTACATGGATTCAAATTCTATTTAAAGTGTAGCGTAAGTGTAAGGGGTGACGATTTCACGACGAACTTTCTTGGGGACGTGCAACGAGTTTGGCGCCGGAGACCTGATTTGCCTCCAACCTCTTCAACCCTTCCGAGACACCAATCAGTCCGTTCGGCAATACTTCGACTTTGTTTGGCTACAAGTTCATAAGCAGAAGTTAGTAATCCGCTTCACATAAGTAATATGATACAGCGTATCGCACCTTAAGGTCGCCATTCTCCAGAAGCTTCGTGGCATTCGCCCAAAATTCCCTCAACTTCTCCTCATGATCGGCTGTCAACGTCTTGATCGCAAAAACTCTGACTGTGGTCTTGTTCTGCCGGACGGCTTTCGCCTTTACGGAGTCCACAACGTCAAGAACGACGGCGATTCGACCCCCGGGCGCCACAAGGTCGATTGCCTGTTCTTGGGTATCTGCACTGGAAATAGCGTCGAACACCGTTAACACGGGCTGAGATGTCAGCTTCTCAACATTTTGCGCTGTCAAAGGACGATTGCGGTCAACGACATGCGTGGCTCCTTGAGATTTGAGCCACTCTTCGTGCTTAAGTGACGAAGTGGTGATTATAGGGTTGAAGCCAGACAGCTTGGCCAATTGAATAGCTGGACGAGGGCTATATTTAGTTCGATGTTCTTGAACGATTTTAAAGCCAAAATTGCTCACCGTATTGGCCAACGGAAGACGATCCACCCAAGATGACAATAGGGGTGTTTGCGTACTTGCCTTTCCCGTCTGGGCGAACTGGTGGTACGAAGCCAAGCCCATGCGGGGCGGCGTTGTACAAAGCAACATAGGCAGTTGTAATCGCCACCGGGATGGTAGAGGCCTGGTCATAGGTGACATTGCTCGGGATCTAGTAGGTGGGTCATTGTCAGCGTCGGAAATCACGCTCATACCATGAAGCACTGGTGACGTACCTCAGCAAGGGTATGGACGTCTGCAAGAGCATATTGCTGGAATCCTCTATAATCATTCCGGTCAAACAAACCCTGCAAGAAGCTGAACAATCACGAAGGTGTTAAACAATCTCCCCCCATCCATTGAATAAATAGAAGATAAAGAACTTACACTCTATCCCCGACCCCAACCAAGCCTGACTCTGAAACGCCTTCTCCCAGCTGCACGACCTCCCCAGCAATATCCATGCCAAGAATAGCCGGATATTCTTCGACGAACCACCCGTATTTCTGGATTTTCCAGTCGACAGGGTTCAAAGCCGATGAATATATCTTCACCAGGACTTCATCCTTGCTAGGTTTGGGAACGGGTACAGAGTCTATAGTGAATTTGGCGTGTTTCTCCTCGAGGACGAGAGCTTGTTGGTCTTTTGCGATTTGGGCCATCGATAGCGTTTGCCAAGGTAGTTTACTCTTGGTGCTGATGTCTTGAAGATAAGAAAGTAGGAGGATCTGGGGATTGCGGTCAGCCCTATCGAGGGTTTTATACGCAGACTCTCGGATTGCGATTTATAAGCCCGGCGGATTCTTCAGCCCGAAAAGCATACAGAAGAAGCATATTACACAGCTTCAATTCAGAGGCTGACGACATTAAATGGCCCGTTGAACCCGCTACGGACACTTCGATGTAGCTCACGAAGAAAGCGGGATGATGTTTATGACGCTACTGTTAGTTGGATCACCAATCACTCGGAAATGAGGGGCCTCGATGGCGACCTTTGCAACCCGTTCAGACTTTCGGCCGGGGAGAGGAGCCTGGGCAAGGTAAACGGAGAAGATAAGTTGCCATTGAACTGGAAAAGAAACGGAATAATGTACACATTGGGGAAGAAGGCCTGCGGGAGGGCATGAGCCACAGGTGGAGGATAGGACTGTTTGTCAACAGCATGCGAAAATAACACTGGACACCAACTCCTGCTCAAAAATCTGGATAAGTACATCGAGCAATCATTAATCAGTGAGGCTGGTCACTGTGCAAAGATACGAGAACAACTAACTGAAGACATCGAAGCCACCAATTATGTGGTACCCGACGACGATTGGAAAAAACACCGCTGAGTCTTCCGTCAATACTTCAACTCTTCCGCATTAACCCAATACCACCCGATTATCCAATACCAACTTCGTCGATTTCTCAGCTTTTTTCTCGATGCCCCCGAAAATTTTTACACACACTGCGAAACGTGAGTTTTTTGTCCGACATCCGACCCAGTCAGTCTGAGCTTTTGATCTTCCGACTTAACTGGCAAAATCCTCAGTTACGTCGGAAGCGTCATCCTTCATATAACATACGGTCCCCCAGTACTGGTGGAAGACGACCCCTTTATTGCAGGTGGCGAGGACGTCCTGAATCGCAGGCTTACCCGGATCATTATTGGCCGACGTATTCCCTTTCTTGGAGTATGTGCCTTCTTAGTTCCCTCGTGCCAGGTTGGAGCGCTGGGCTGCGAACTATCGCGCGAAGGAGACCATTCCGAGACACCAATGCTTCAGTTATGTATGCTATTGTAAGTGTTGTCCCAGTGAAAATTTGCCTCGGGATGACCTTTTGGCGATGCGGTATCAGCACAGAGGAAGTCAAACAACAAGCGTCGCCTCACAGTCGATATCCAAGTTTTCAAACGACGCATCGGATCAAGAGGAGCAAGAGAAAGTAGCTTTTAATGTGACACAGCTTCGTTCATTATTGGACCCTCCAATTTTTCCAGTCATTTCTCATTCGACTACGAGCGACATTTATTATGATGGATATACCATCCCGAAAGGAACAATCGTGATGGGAAATGCATGGTAAGGGATTAATATCAGGATAACAGATCTTGAGGGCTCACCTCACGGTCCTTGTATATGTCTAGGGCCGTACTTCACGATCCCGAAGTCTTTGAGAATCCCATGGAATTTATCCCCGAGCGGTACATCAAGGCCGGGAAATCAACACCAATTTATCTTCTTGCTCCAAGTTCGTCCTTGGATTTGGACAAAAGTAAGCTCCTACACACTTTCTACTCAGGATATTCAATAAATTAAACCTTGGACGCATATCCAAAAGTTGCCCCGGCCGTCATCTCGGCTTGGAAATGCTGTATATGATGGTTGCCTCGAGTCTCTTACTCTTCGAAATCCTTCCTCCGGAGGACGAATCAGGGAACTAGAAGAAGATGGAAGCCACCTTCAACGATGGAATCACTTAGTGAGTCGGTCGTCCTCAGTCATTGCATTGAAAGATGAATACTAACGAGTCACCATCGCCAGCCAAGTGGAGGATTTTGATTGCATTATTAGACCGAAGTCAGCCTCGGCTGAGGTTTTCATTCGTAGTGTACATGTATTCAAATTCTACTCGACGTGCAGTGTGATTGGAAGAGGTGACAATTTCACGACGAACTTTCTTGAGGACGTGCAACGAGTTTGGCGCCGGAGACCTGATTTGCCTCCAACCTCTTCAACCCTTCCGAAATACCAATCAGTCCGTTCGGCAATACTTCGACTTTGTTTGGCTACAAGTTCATAAGCAGAAGTTAGTAATCCGCTTCACATAAGTAATATCAGCGTATCGCACCTTAAGGTCGCCATCCTCCAGAAGCTTCGTGGCATTCGCCCAAAATTCCCTCAACTTCTCCTCATGATCGGCTGTCAACGTCTTGAGACCCAGAACCGTGACTGCAGTCTTATTCTGCGCCTCAACTTTTGCCTTTACAGCGTCCACAACTTCAAGGACGACGGCGATTCGACCCCCGGGGGCCACAAGGTCGATTGCCTGTTCCTGGGTGTCTGCACCGGAAATAGCGTCGAACACCGTCAAGACGGGCTGAGATGCGAGCTTCTCGGCTTCTTGCGCTGTCAAAGGAGTATTGCGATCCACGACATGAGTGGCTCCCTGAGACTTGAGCCATTCTTCGTGCTTGAGTGATGAAGTGGTGATTATAGGGTTGAAGCCAGACAGCTTGGCCAATTGAATAGCTGAACGGGGCTATATTTAATTCGATGTTTTTGAGCGACTTCAAAGTCGAAATTGCTCACCGTATTGGCCAACAGAAGACGATCCACCCAAGATGACAATAGGAGTGTTTGCATATTTGTCTTTCCCGTCTGGGCGTACTGGTGGTACGAAGCCAAGCCCATGAGGGGCGGCGTTGTACAAGCCAACATAAGCAGCTGTAATCGCCACCGGGATGGTAGCGGCCTGGTCATAGGTGACATTGCTCGGAATCTAGTAGGTGGGTCATTGTCAGCCTCGGAAATCGCGCTCATACCATGACACACTGGTAGCGTACCTTAGCAAGGGTATGGACGTCCGCAAGAGCGTATTGCTGGAACCCTCTATACTCATTCCCGTCAAACGCGCCCTGGAAGAAGCTGAACAGTCACAAAAGCGTCAGAACAATCTCCCCCAAGTCCATTGAATATGAAAGAAGGTGAAGAACTCACACTCTATCCCCGATCCCAACTAAGCCTGACTCTGAAACGCCTTCTCCTAGTTGCACGACCTCCCCGGCAATATCGGTGCCAAGGACAGCGGGATAGTTTTCGACATACAACCCGTGTTTCTGGACTTTCCAGTCGACAGGATTCAAAGCTGATGAATATATCTTCACCAGGACTTCATCCTTGCCGGGTTTGGGAACGGGTATAGAGTCTATAGTGAACTCGGCGTGTTTCTCCTCGAGGACGAGAGCTTGTTGGTCTTTCGCGATTTGGGCCATTGTTTGTAAAAGTCGTTCGGTTACAGTGCTAAGGTTTTGAAGAAGATAAGAAAGCGGGAGGATCTGGGGATTGCAGTCAACCTCATCGAGGCATTTATACGCAGACCCTCGGTTTGCTATTGATAAGGTTGGTGGATTCTTTAACTCGAATAACATACAGAAGAAGCGGATTACACACCTTCAATTCGAGGGCTGACAACATTACATGGCCCGTCGAATCTGTTACTAACATTTCGATGTAGCTTGCGAAGAAAGCCCAATGATGTTCATGACGCTACCGTTTAACCGTTAGTTGGATCACCAATCTACACACACACACACACACAGAATGAGGTGTGTCTCGATTGCAATCCGTTCGGACTTTCGGAAAGAGGGAGCCTGGGCAAGGTCAAGGGCAAAGAGACATTGCCGTTCAACCGGAATAATCTGCACATTCAAGGAAGAAAGCCAAAAGGGCATAGGCACCGTGTGGAGGGTAGGATTGTTTATCGACAGCCTGCGAAAATAACAATGGACAAAGGCAACATCCTACTCAAAAATCTAGATAAGATATCGTACATACAAAGACAAGTACATCGGGCAATCAATGAGGCCAGTCACCGTGCAAAAAATACGAGAACAACGAACTGAAGACATCGAAGACGCCAATTATATGGTACCATATACAGTGTATCAAAACGAGAGCAAAGCAAAACAATATCAAGTCCATCGTTCTGTGGTCCATAAAACGGAATGGCTGAGCGGAGGTACACTAAGTATAAAACCAGCTATCAATCACCGCTGAATCGATCCATGCTGATACGGTGGAGGTGGAGGCCCCGCGGTATCTCCACTCCTTGTTGGCCCGCCACCGGGACCTCCGCCGTCCGCGCCTCTCAGACCGTGTGGCGGTGGCTGCTGCGCTTGAGCCTGCCCACCCTGGGTAAGTTCGCTGACATTCATCAAATAAGAGTCCCATTCATGCAACCTATGAAAGAGATCCCAAAAAAAAGCGTCATGAAAAAGTGGTGAAAACAAAGCAAGAAAGAGACGCACTCAAATCCAGTAGGCGCATTAGACCACATCGTCATGGTATCGCTATCCACAAAATTCTGCTGAGATCCGGGCTGCTGCTGTGGCTGCTGATGCGGTTGTTGAGATGGAGGGTACTGGTACTGCGGTTGCGGCTGGCCACGCCCAATCGCAGCATAATGCCCTTCAGGTCCATGCTGTCGTCTCGACGACGGCCCAGCTCCCGAACTCCCACTGCCGCCATGGTACCCAGCAGGGTAAGCCATAACCCCCAGCTGATGTTGGTGATTGTATATCTGCTGTGCCCCGGGTGTCATTGCTCCCGCCGAACCATCTGGCATGGCGCCATGGTACCCCGACGGCGGCGTTGGGGTCTGGATGCCCTGTGGCGGATGTTGTTGTTGTTCTTGCCCGATCGGCCTCCCACCCGCCGAGACAGGCATCGAAATCGGTTGGGTCGGACTACTCGAAACATTCACATTCACATTAACGTTCACGCTCGCGGTCCCTGGGGCCCCGGGTTGCTGCGAACCGCTATACCAATACTGTTGATGGTTCATCGATTGTGGTTGTTGGGAGGACGAAAACTCGATCTGGCCATGGAGCGGAATCCGACCCAATTCGTCACTATACACAGGCAAGGAGAAATACTGTTGTTGTTGTTGCTGTTGCTGCGGCGAATGTTGATGGGGAGTAGATCCCGCAGTCATGTCCGGGGACGGCTGTTGAACATGCCGTACAAGATCCACGTCCTGGACCTGCACAGGCGTAGACAGCGGGCCTGACAGCTGCCTCTGCTGCGTAGCCCCAGTAACGCGTTTCGAGCCAGCCATAGGCCGAGGTCCATCTTGACCAAGAGCAAGTCCCTCTGGCTTCACATCCGGTGACGAGGCCGATGATTCGCCGTCGCGCTCGCGCTTGTGCGTTGGAGGACTGGGTTGAGGTAAAGGCAAGTCGCCAACTGAGGCTAGCTCGTAGAGGATATCCCTGTTTGTAGGTTAGAAAAAAAAACGTGGCGAGCTAAAGAACGGGTCGCTTACCATAGGCGACCAGAAGAATGCCACCGCCGCTCGCACGTCCTCAACGCCCGCATGCATTTATGAACGTCGTCCATTTCCTTGTGAGGGTCGGTGGACAGGCCAGAGCGCTTCCCACCCCAGATACTGAGTAGTAGAACGATGCCAGACGTGAACACCGCCATCTAAGGGAACTCGTTCATAGGGAGTCATGTCAATAAACCGAACATAAACGTACCTGGACTTGTGGTGGAGGGAAGAGAGGCTCCCGTCGTAGATGAACATCCACCACATGGCTGCACGATCGTGCTGCATTCGTGCAAATAGCCAAAGACGGGAACGAAAGAGGGGAAGGTTTGCTCGGGGAAGGGATGAATGGCCGGTGGATAAGGATCTGAATGTGATAGTAGGCGGCGTATAGGACCACAGACTGGTTGAAGTGCTGCTCGTTCTCTCGAGTGGGATTCCATCGCACTATTCCCAGTGTTGTCAGCGCAGTTCAAACGTCAGCTGGAATCACTCACGATGGTCAGGTACGGAATCTACCCATTTGTTGAGAGCGGAGTCCAGCTCGGCCACAATGTGCTGTTCCCATTGCGGTCCCACGAAGCCAAGAAGAATCTTCGATTTATTTATGGAATACTGGGATCATGGTCAATAGGTATATAGAACTTGTCGGGAAGAGGCTCACAATGGTTCGCAGCGAAAAGGCCAGGACCTGGTTGAGTTTGAGGTACAGGTTGAAAGCGGTGATGAGTGATGGTTTTCCCGGTGGTTGCCTCCATCGCTGTTCAGGGTCGGGATGCTCCCAATATTCGTCATCACACTCCATAGGCATCTCAATATCGAAGCTAGGAAATAGGTCTGAATATTCAGCGCCGGCAGGTTGATGCAAAAAACCTACTCTTCATCTTGAATGGCACAGGGTCGACCCAGGGCGGCACTGACCATACGATCCATGCAAACAAGGACCCTATAGAAGATGGTCAGGCGGTTCTCCGCAGCACAATTAAACCGCATACCAGAACGCGCGCTTCCATAGCTCGTCTTCCACTGTCAAAGGACCGCTCCGGGTTTTCCGTCTGTGAGCTCCCACATCCTGAGCTAGCCGGATGCCGATGCCTACCATGGTCCAACACGACTGTGGCGCGGACGAGCCTTGCAAAAATTGCACAGAGAGCTTAAAGGTTTCAGCGCCCAAGGAGATGCCGCGAAATAGTCGACGATACTCACGCAATAGAACTGCAAATCATATAAGGAAGGGGGGGCCAATAGGGACTTCTTGACCATCTGGACCTGTTCAAACCATCTCCAGCCAGCAGAATGTAAAGAATCTTCCCCATCGAGCAGCACGCGTGGGTCCTCAGAAAACCGGGAACCATTTGCGCAGACAAGAAGTAAGGTTGACGCGAAACTATCATTTTCCAAATGGGTTCCCTCAGCGACCAATTTGTCGAACGTGGGGCGGTGCAGAAGGGGCAAATATAGGTTCACATTCTTGAAGTACAGATCACAGAGGGTGGGCATGAGATCGGGAGGAGGAAACGTGTAGTTTGCGCGTTTGTTTCTTGAGGAGTTACGTTCCCACTGGAGTGAGGTTGTCAGCAGGCATCATTGCCACGGGAGCGAGACGGCGTACTGGGTGAGGGGACCAAAACTCTTCTCGCTTCGTGCCGAGGACTGTGGCAGCTTTCCTCAAATCGTGGTCGCTTCCAGTATATTCATTTTTGAGCTCAATAGCCGTTTGAATAAGCATAGCGCCGCTTGACTTTCCAAAAAATCGATAGTCCACCGGATCAATGGACAGTGTTCTGAGATTGTCTGCGAGGATGAGATGGGCGTTATCATCGTCGGCGTTGACAGGTTCGTTGAGAGTGCGTATGGCTGTAGCTGCAATATCTCGAGGGTCGCTGGGGTTGATGCACGAGGGGGTAGCCGGAGGTGGATTGGTGAACACGCTATTCCCAGCCCAGCCCGACTTGTCCAAGGATGAGTCCAATTCTCGAAGAAGCTTGTCGTCTGGGCAAAGCTTTAGGTCCAATCCATATTTGAGTGTTCGAAATCGAGTGAAAGGGACAATGCACGCACCCTTCGCAGTAGCTTCTCCAACCTTTCTAGTCGATTTTCGAGACCCTCCACATAGCTAGTCGCCCGGTCAGTCTTCAGGCGTCCAAGTTTGCACAATGCACGCACCCTTTCGGTGGACCTCGTTTCTTCAGAAAGAATGATGAGCTAATGACCGCAGGTACCACAACCTAGCGACTCACTTTCGCTGCCTCCACGTACGTGCAGTCAAAGTTGTACGCGATGCAATTCGAACATCGGTTTCCAGGCATTTGCACGCCATCGCCTAAGATTCCTGCTCAACACCAAGACTTCCCCCACCGCCTGTGATACCAAAAGGACTTACACCTGACTGTGGTGTTCCAAAGTTAGCCTCCGGAAGCTATCTTTTGGCAAGAGACAACTCGATGGCGACCTACTTTTCTTTCTGCGGCAAATATCGCATGCACGCTGGATTCTTCGCTTCTTGATGCCCTGAACGACGGCAGAAGGGTTCTCTGGGTCGTTGTAGTCGTCCTCGTTGGACGACATGACGGCGACGAAGAGACGCTGGCAGGTTGGTTGTCAGACGATTAGATACAGAGACAAGAAATCTCAGGCGGTAAATGGGTCGCCGGAGGTCCATTTTATTGGCCTTTTATGGCACGACGACCCCTTTTTCGGAATCATTTTTCGGCTGGTGCCACGTCCATACACCGGCCTCTAGATATTTGCCTGGTGGTTCCTTGTTAGTTCCTTGGCTAAAATCATGAAACCCGTATACCACGGTGTGCAAAGTACACAACTTGATTGGGATCTATATCCAATGTGAAGTGCCAATACCAAGGCTATCATTGGCATATTGGGAGTTCGCTATCACACCTATCACATCGTGCGCGCTCAAGGCACCTCCAGGCTATTAGAAGACAGGTTTCCCCGAAGCCAAGCCAAGGTGGACGTCCTTCCCTGAAAACGTGCCCTTGGCGTGGCTGTGTGCAAATCCCTTGCAAACGATCTCCACTTCGGGAGAAGTATGATATGTGCAGTGGACTGCGCCTGGGTGAAGCAAAGCCAACCATCACTATGCATCACTGCGCAGCGGAGGCTGGACATTACCCCGAAAAATCCTGTACAATCTAATTCAAAAACCTATGTCCTAACCATGCTTTGGATGTGATCGGTGCAGCCCGAGCGCCGTCTCTCATGTGATAGGAATCCTCGCGAATACCAGTCCGAGTCACTGACATTACCCAGACTGCACGGTCCCGATGTAGCCGTCGAGGTCCCGACATAGCCATTGACTCACCTCCCTCAGAAGATCTACGGGTCACTGCGGACGCCATGTCAGGTACTCAACAGCTTAATCTGAGTGCCCAAGAAAACCGAGGGCAGCGGTATTTTACGGCAAAGTATACAGTCCTCGAGGCGACCTTGGGAATGCAGTGGCGGTCCTCCTCGAATTTGGGCTGGTGAAACACCAGCCGGTATCGTTCAAATCAACTGAATAGACTGAATAAGCAAGCCCTCGACCTCACCTCCCAGACGTCACATATTCAGGACAAAGTGGGCTCATAATTGAAGGCATGAATTGATGTGACTCAGACAACACTTCGGTCGGTCCGAATACGCTGCATCGTGGAGCCCTCACTGGCAGCGGGGTATCTATATCATGTCTAACATCTATGAAGACAGCAGTGAATAACACACACAACAAAAGAAGACCATTAAATCACACCACAACGAGAAAACCGGATCCAAAGGAGGTGAGCACGAGGAGATAAGTCAAAGAACCCTCCCACTGACTCAAGCACCACCTAGCTGGTACCCTACCCCACTCCCGTTCAAGCTAAAATTACTCCCTGCACCAATCTCCCCAAAGATCTGTTGATTCTCCTCCTGCTGTAGAGAATATTGCGAGATTGACGGACCCGACATTCTCGAATCCATATCATACCGCGTCGTCAGCTCGGCGACCCCCGTCAAGTAAGATCCCCAATCGTTGAACCTAGATGCGTCCAGGAACATCAGTTGAAACCAAAGTCCCAAAATCCAAAACCTAGGAAGGGACCTACGGCGCAGTATTAACGTTAACGCTCTCAGCCCAAATGGATGAATAGAGCCCATTCGACATATCAACATCCTCCGTCATCGGCGCAAAATTCCAATTCCCATCCTGTCCGAACATAGGAAACACGAGAGAGCCCGAAACATCGCTTCCGCCCTGTTGTTGCGGCTGCAGACCAGCTACGAAACCCCTAGACTGAGGCCCGTCGTCAAACAGTCCCGCTGCTGCTCCAGGTGACGGTGACGATCCTCCTGGCCGATCCGACGGTCGAAGGCCCCGACTATCAAAGCCCTCCAAGAAAGGACTAGACAGGTAGGACTGCTGCGGGGTTTCAGGAGGCACAGCAAAGGCCGACCACTCGGGAGCTGAGGTCCCTGGGCGGATCGGTGCACCCAAAGACGTAGACGGCACGACTTGCGTATCGGGATCGGCAGTGGTGACGTTCACAGGGGGAACTGCGGAAGAGAAGCCATTGAATGACGACGGTGTTGACGACGAGCTCCCACTCCCTGCTGTTGTGCTGTGGGCACCATCAGAACCCAAATGCTGCGGGCCTGAACGGAATCCTGCCAAAAGCAGACCGGTCTCCGGGTCTAGAGCCAGCGGAACGGAAGGGTCGGCGAACGGAGAGGGCGGATAGATGGGAGGAGGTGAGAGCGACGTAGTCATCTTGGATGACTCCTGACGAGTTCGAGTCCGAGCAGGATCTGCTTTCCCTTTCTTGCTCTTCTGAATCGCACGCTTGACGAGATTTGGGAGAACGTACATCTCGTTCACCATCACCAAGTTGTAAAGTATATCCCTGCAGAAGTTGATGTTGATCGTTGGTATTAGTCTTCGAAGGCTGCGTACGCGAAATCTTACCATAGTCGACCGCAAGACAAGGACATCTTCTCTGCTACTGTCAAAATCTTCAAGCAGCTGTTGACACCCTCCATATCCTTTTTGTATTGCTGTTCAGTCAGGGTTTCCGTCTTTTGACTTTCCCAGATTCTCAACAGGAGGATGACAGCCGCACTAAGTAGGTGCAGCTATTCAAGTGTCCATTTCGTTAGCTCCGCTCACCCTTCCAACTGTCAACATTCGACACTCACCGGTGTATACGACGGCACAACGTCCACCCTCTCCGCAACAGCCAGCCCAATCTGGATGATCTTTCGCGCTGCATTTGTACAAATAGTTAATGACGGGAACGAGGATGTCGATGGCTTCTTTGGAAGAGGGATAAAGGGCCGATGGACGAGAATCTGGAGGTAGTAATATGTCGAATGCAAAATTGCTGACTGCAAGAAAAAGTCTTCATTAGGTTGCTCAGTACCCCAACGCACTGGAATATCATCGTCAGCCCAAAGACGTGAGTCGCGGCAAACTGTATGGCCTACGATGAGGAGGGATAGTATCAAGCCATTTGTTCAACGCTGAATCGATCTCCGACACGACACGGTGCTCCCATTCGTATAGCATCCCCATGAGGACCTTTGACTTGTCGATTGAATACTAGATCACCAAAGAGAGTAAGTTATACTGTAGACGCTCAGTTCCATGGAGAAACAGCAGCGTACGATTGTTCTCATGCTAATATCCAGAATTTGGTTAAACCGGATGCTAAGCGTGAACGCAGTTATTAACGACGGCTTCCCCTCAGGTTGCTTCAACCGTAGCTCAGGATCCGGGTCGTCCCAATATTCATCATCACATTCTATAGGAAGCTCTAAATCAAAGCTGAGGCAGATCAGCTACGAAACTACATGAAATGATGACACTGGATATTGTACGCACTCTTCGTCATGCAAAGCACATGGACGCCCAGTAGCAGAGCTCAAAAGACGATCAATGGTGATCAACACCCTGAAATTCATCAATGAGGATTGGAAATTGGCACTCGTGTAGCCGCGTGCACATACCAGAATGCCCTCTTCCATAGTTCGTCCAACTTCAAAAGATCTTTGTCCACAGGCGCGTCTTTCGGAGACCGTTTCCTGTGAGCCCCGACCTCTTGCGCGTGCCGAATCCCAATCCCAATTAGCTGCCAGGCCGCCTGTGGCACCGAACTCCCTCGGAGGAGGTACTGAGCTGCTAACTAAAGGAAGATGGGATACAAATCGATCAGTCTGAAGAAGGGGAAACGCAATGACATCTACTCACACAATAAAAGTAGAGATCGTAAAGGGTCGGTGGCGCGAAAACAGAGAGGGATTCTTGAAACTCCCATGCTTGATAGAAGTACTTCCATCCTCTCGAATAGGCAGCAAGGGAGGGGCGCGGCGCCGGCGCATCTCTTCATCGGCCACCGAATTCGCGCCGTCACCATCGCTTGGTCGGCCATCAGCATCGGGGAAGAGGTCTGTTTCGGAAAGCTGCACTCTGGGATCGCTAGAATACCTCGATCCCATTGCGCACACAAGAAGAACGACTCCACCAAAAGTCGCGTTCTGCTTGTGTAGGCCTTGGGCAATCTCCTTCTCAAAGGTTGGCCGATGGAGCAAAGGCAGCTCGATATTGATGTGCTTGAAGTAATAGCCGACAAGAGCATTCAGAAGGTCAGGTTCTGGGAATTCTGGTGACTGCCCAGTAGGACGAGATCGGAACAGAGTCATTTCCCACTGCGACGGCATCAGCGGGGCGGGCGGCACAAGCGGTGAGGACGCACTGGTAGGATCTTCCAATACACCGGCCTTCGGGAGCCTAGGAACGGAATTTTCTGTGGTGCCTTCCCAGCCTTGGATGTGGAATCAGTCTCGTAATCGCTCTCCGTCTCGGTGTCCGTGGGGGTGGCGACGTCGCTGTTAGACTCAAAGTCTTGCCTGTGCCTCTCCTTCATTTCAATGATTGTGCGTAGGAGATGTCGTCCACTAGATTTTCCGAGATAATGTTTGTGGACGTCCAAAGCCTCTTCATGCAACTCGTCGTCCAGCGAAAGCTTGTTGCAGAGTTCCCTGATATCGGCCAAATCCTCTTCATCATGGAGCACGCCGCCGTCATCTTGCCCCCGTCGGTTGACATGCACTGGAACGCGTTAACGAGGCACCAAACAACACGGGTTGAGGGAACGTACCTCGGATACCTGCTACCGTGAGGTCTATAGGTGATACAGCACTCGCTTTGATAAGGGCAGGCATTGGATGCCGAGCCGTGATTATAGGTGCAGAAGCGTTGTCCTCGCCGTCCTGTTCTTCCGCCTCTCCGCTCAGCAGCCTTTCTCGAGTTTCTGCATCCGGACAGAGCTAGAGCGTGAAAGTAGGTCAAAGATAATAAAAAAAGGGCTTATATGGATGCTTACCAGCTCCAACAGTTTCTCAGACCGCTCGACCTTTTTCTCCAAGGCTTCGACATAGCCTTTCGACGTCTTTCTAGGCTGGTTCAGACTGTCAGTACGACATCTCTGCAGCTACACCAAGAAAGCGTACCTTTGTATTTTCACTGAACGTACATTCAACCTTGGCCGAGAAGCAGTTCAAGCATTGATCCAAATTTCCCGTAGGGAGCTGGATAAAGTCGCCTGGATCGTATTGGTACCTGGGTTGACAGACGAAACCGACAAAAGATCACGCACATCGAACTAGCCAAAGCGGTCCACTAACTCGGTTAGTTCTCCAAGATATCTCAGCAACTCAAATGCGTACCTTTTCGTTTTCGACAGACGTCGCAAGCCCTAGACACTTTCCGTCTCTTTACGGCCGATTCCCAGTCTCGAGAGCCGCCAGGAGTGTCCGCGACGTCGAATTCGTCCTCGAACTGCTCTAGCTCCCCTGTAAACGATATCGGCATGTTCTTCTCGGTCGATCAGGCTCCAGGGTAGACGATGGTGGTGGGGAGAAGAGCTGCGGATATATGGCCTAATGGCCCGGACAACGGAAATGCGCTACAAATATGATGATGTAATGTCGGCCCTGCGCCATCAATCCCGGCGCCCGAGGTCGGGTGTGTGGTCTCCTTTGGTCCTGTGGGCTCCTCCCTCGTAGACTTGACCACGACCGCACCTAGGACACGATGCAGCAGCAGAGCACCTCAACAAGGAAATCGATAGCCAAATGATACAGCACGCGAGTCCTGTGATGTATTAACTCAGCTTTCATTGCTCTTAACGTCTTCAAGGTCAGGTTCAGGGTGTCTAGCCGTTGAAAAAGAGTTCTCGTTAGCCCCGAGCTCTTTGGCTGAAGCAGGGCAGAGACACAATGGAGCCCAACCCTTCATCTGGACTCAGGGTACCCTTACACTATCCACCAGCCCCCCTCCCATGGAAATTCGAAATGTTCTTCAACAAACAGAAGGAAGAAAGGCTGCGTAGAGCTTATGAGCAGAAGGCTCACGATAATATCATTATCGTCAAGCAGCTCATGACCAACTTGTCCGAAGAAGAAAAAGGAGTATTGCGCGCTTAATATGACACGTACGCTCTTCCAATCGATTCCATTAATATTGGTTCCCCGACTTCTAACCGAATGCCCTACATGCTAGGCTCCGGAGGATGGAACAGGATCGTCAGAGTGAAGGAAGCCGATGGACAAGTCTCAACATTTCATATGCCTATCTCGAGATTTGCAGGGACTTGGAATCAAGAATTGAAGTGATTAAGCATCTACCTACAATCAAGTTGAGAGTCACTTACCGACCAGTTCAAAGGAGTTGCAGAGGCGGCCCGACCCAAACGTGACCCACCACAATCAGAGTACGAGTCCAGAAAGATGAAAGGCTATATTAGAAAACCTAAACTTGAGCAAAACATTTCCCTCCTCAGCCCCCTTGAGCGGCCTCTCGTGTTTTGTCAGCTATCTACAATTCAGAGAGAGACTCGGATATTTAACCGCTACCTTCTTCTGATCCTCCGGCACAATCGCAATCACGCACCTGCTGATCCTTCCTTCCGGAGTAGAAGGAAGCCAGAAGGCTATAAGTTGCTGGAATCTAATTCATGGAGCTCCCTCAATTTGCAGCTTCCTAAATTCCCTGATCTTACGAAAAATTTCTGTCGACGACATTGTTGCTTATGGCACCACCTATGTACATTTCAGTCAATACAATCAACTCTATTCCGCCGAGAGCTACCCCTTCGACCTTCAAGCTTGGGAATACGGCAAATGTGTAGGGGTATAACCTCTCGGCGACAATAGAAGGCCCCTACTTTGAATGCAGATGACGACATGAGCGCGGGTTATCTCCCAACGGTGGGTAGAAAGCTGCGTCTGCCGTGAGGAGCTCAAGAAGCCGTTCCTAGGTATGGAATCTTGCGACAGCGACTATCACTTCTAGTCCGACATTAATAAGTTCCCACATGCAGCTCCAAGCCATGCTTAAAAAATCACGATCTACTTGAGAGCTATATAAAGCCAAGGGGTCAGATATCATTACAGCTGCTCTGGCATTACGCTATGGAGATGGCCATGCTAGACTTTCTCAAGCAGCCGTTGGTTGCGACATTCCTCGTGCTACTTGTCGTTTGGCGACTTTGGACTCGAAGCCATGCTTCACGCCGACCCCTACCTCCAGGTCCCCCGGGATATCCGGTCATTGGGAACCTTTTGGACATGATTGCACCGGGCGACCCAGTCCGCCACTACTCGAACCTTGCTAAACAATATGGTAAGTATGCCTTCGTGCACCTCAAGGCTTACCCTCACCTAACGAATTTATCGCAGGCGATATGTATCTCTTGGGGTCCCTTGGAGCGAGGGTGATTATTCTATCATCGCTCAAGCGCACAGACGACTTGTTGGAAAAACGGTCAAACGTATACTCAGACCGACCCTGGCTTCCCATGATGTGTGGAGAGTGGGTACTTATAGGCGTCCGCTCTGATAGAAATTACTGACGCCGGTATACATCTACAGAATGAAGTATAACGACTACTTCAGTGTCATGAGTTACTCCCCTATGTGGAGAAAGCAGCGTCGCGAGTTCCACGCGAATTTCAACCAGACCGTGGTGGATCTCTACCATCCCATCATCTTGGACGAAAGAATAGGTTTTGTGAAAGCTCTGTTATCCCATCCGAGCAACTATAGTGAGCATAGCAAGATGTGAGTCCTATAATCTTTCCAGTTCTCTAACCTCTACTGAGCTCAGAATGTGCTGCGCTATAGATACTTCACCAACATCATCATCACAGCTACATATGGTATCAAGCCAAAAGGCCTCGACGACCCTTTAGTCACCAAACCCAATGTGACAAACGATGGCTTCAGTATTGCCGGACGAACAGGTGCATTCCTGGTCGATCTCGTACCCTGGCTCACATACGTCCCTGAATGGATGCCAGGCGCTGGTTGGAAAAAGGTTGCGCGGTACTACCGAGAAACGGGGCTCGAATCGAGGGTAGTTCCGTTCAAGTTAATCTATGATCGATACGTGAGTTCTTCGTCTGACTTTCCGTTAACCTCAGCGCTGTTATTGACCATGGGTTAAAGAAACAAGGAATTGCAACGCCATGTGTGGCTACGCGCATGATCGAAAACCTCCCAGACGCCGACGATCCAAGCTACGAAGAAGCCTATAAGATCGCTGAAGATTCTTCCGGTCAAGTCTATGTTGGTAAGTACCTGTCAAATAGGGCGACTATCTCAGCAGTCAACGAACTTTTAATCAACCCCGCTTAGCTGCATCCGACACCGTAAGTCATAGCACTTTCTAAGCTAAAATGTGCTTATTAACACAATGGTCTTTAGAGCTTCTCCTCTGCTATCGCATTCTTTCTCGTGCTATCAATGTACCCCGAGGTGCAGAAACGCGCTCAGAAAGAAATAGACGAGGTGGTGGGCAATGGCAGACTGCCAGACTTCAACGATCGGCCTCAGCTGGTATACCTCGAAGCGCTCATCATGGAGCTATTAAGGTGGCACCAGCCGGCTCCTCTAGGTACCTGCCTAACTACTCTTGGCTGCAGTACACCAACTAAGCCATCATGTAGCCATCGCACACTCGACTTCAGAAGACGATGTATACGAAGGATATTTTATTCCCAAAGGCACTGTCGTAATGGGGAACATATGGTACGTCTTCAAGGCCACGCATCCCTTAAATCGTTAATATTCTTTATTATCAAGGCACATCCTCCACGACCCCGAGACCTACCCAGATCCCTTCACCTTCAATCCTGACAGGTTCATCAAGGACGGGAAGATCAACCCAGAAGTGACTAACCCAGAAGCCGTGTTTGGATTTGGCAGAAGGTGAGAAGACAGAATTTAGAGCCAAACTCCCTCCAACAATTGGAGTTCATCTGACGAACTTGCGATATAATATACAGAATCTGCCCCGGTCAATACATCGCTGTCGACACCCTCTACGTCTTAATCTCCTCCGTCTTAGCTGTATTCGACGTCTCCGTTCCAAAGGACGCGAACGGTAACCCGGATATAAAGCCTTCGTTCAGCATTGGACTTATATGGTACGTTGAAAATAGCTTGATCCATCATGAGATTTTAGAAATTGACTTCGACCTTACGACGGTAGCCACCCTGATCCCCCAAAATGCTCCATCACTCCTCGCTCAGACCGACACAAAGAGCTGATTCAAAACCTCCTCACTTCCGACCCAGCGAACGAGTGAAGATAGAGTATCTGGGCACGGCTGAATTCCAGTGGCTCCGTCCCGTTTCTCTTTCGCGTACTATTCGAACAGGCAGTGCAGATTGTCAATAAATTCATAACTTCGAGGTGACTGAATTAAGCGCATACTTTTGCAATAGATTCGATGCTCTTCTTCCCTATACTTCGAGTCCCTCTCAGCCACAACGAGCTCAGTGCGCTGGGCGTGCAATTGGGCTGAGAGGCCCTGAGCCACTGGGCCAACCATGAGAGTGAATATGATGATGCTATTGACACATTAAGAGTTACTTATCGACCTAGTTATGAGGCATTTTTGACTCGGGTACTATGGAGTGTCAATCTTGCGCCAAGACGGTGCTTCACGCATCTGCAGCCATCAATGCAGCATCACCCCAGCCGCTGCTCTCCGATTTTTGGTTTGTGGAATTTTATTTCTGCTTCCGGTTTCCACTCCCGGTGCAAGTGTCTTTGCTGCTCTCCTTCAACTATTTGCCTGCTTCTGCTTTAATACAAGCAAAAATGCCTCGGGGCTTGCTATGCAAAGCATCGGCCACTTCACATAGGTGCAGAATAAGAAGAGCTGAGATCAAATGGGCTCTGAGTCTGGTTTGCCGGACGCTTTTAAAGTTTGCACATCTTGGAAGCGTTGGCTTCTGCAAAAGACTCGCCTTCAAGTGCGCCAGATTATTCTTAGCCGCCATTAGACAGAATGCGGAGGTGAATGTGATGAGTGAGGGTAGATTGAACGGAGTCACCGTCAGCGATATCATTTGACTTTGCCCGGTGCGTTTGGCTGTTCAGACGATGGTATGAAGAGTTCAAGCTGAGGTTCGATTTCCGATGGTAAATTCGATGTGAGGGTTGAACTTTCAGAGTTTACATCCATGTCTGGAACAGGCCTGACTGGGGTAGCCGGCGGATCGCACGATTTAACACGCTAGAACGCAGGGAGATCAGACGTGTTTTACTACGTACACACAAAGCAAAATAGCCTGACTGTACCAATACACACGGATAACCGTACATTCAAACGCTTCTTCATAAGTGCGGTCTTGGCTCCCGTCATCTCCCGGTGAAGTACTGTCGCTTGGACTCTGTCGATTCAATGATGCTCTTCACCTCGTCTGGACGAGCCCGGAGACCCGATATTGGTAAACTCTTCGTTCGTTGCTTGCGTCTCGATGTCATGTCGCAATCTAAACACTATAGGCTCTAGCTGAGATCTCTCCTTTGTCCCCGTACCATGATTTAGTGATGCAACTTCGAGCATCGAGTGCTGCCTCCTCTGTAATGCGTGAATAGCAATGAGTTGCGGGGCCAAGACCTTCATAACATAAACATAAATGAGGTCAGTACCTGTACACGCGCAGGGCCACGATGAAAAAGGACGTACACTAGTCCCAAGCCAAAGCGTCAGGAAAAGACGCGCTACCATCCCCGGGGGAATATAGTACCCGTCGATTATCCTCGGGGGAACATAGCACCTGACCGCCGCAACGATGCCAAAAAGTGCGGGGGGAAAGGCAGCTTCAACCAATATGATGATGACCCTGGTGTACACCGACCGCCAGTGCCACCTATGCACAACATCTCTGCCTTTGCGTCGGAGTCGGAGATTCGAAACTAGCATGGTCAAGCGTCTTCTGACCCCCCCTGTCACCTTCCCCACCACCACCTCCATCACTGTCTTGCGTGACTTGCCCATCGCTGTCAAGCGGCTGCCTGGATGTTCTGGAGGTCCATTCAGTGAAATGGCCCCCAAAGTCAAATTTAACCTACGTGGCACGAGAGCAGCTAGCAGCGAGGGGCAGTTGACGGAAAATACGGGAAATGATGAAGGCGGTGACTAGAACGTTTGTAGTGAGAGAGCTGACGAACCACGCTATCGGCAGATAAGACTCTGCTACTAATTGAAGCGGGGTGGACTCTGCTCGAGATCTTCTGATATAAAAAAACCTGTCCTGGGGTCTGAGAGTAGGATACAATTCGATCATTGAGATTACTAAAATGGTTGAATATGTGTATGTCTACCCGGGATAATGAGATTCATACTCACTGACACAAATGGCATAGATAGCTATAACGGGTATATAAACCGCTCGTCTATCAATGAAAATAAGATAGCATCGGTACACCTAAATCATAGAAAGAAATGAAAACGGGAAGTTAGCCTCTGGGCTATTGTGGCAAAAAAAAGAAAGCCTTACCAAGAGGCCATCTGCAATAAAAAGTACAAGCTGAGCTATAATCCCAAACGCAAAAGACAGCACATAGTCAAGCATGTCTCTATCGGGTATTTCAGGCCGCAACGAGTTTGCAATAGGGAATAAGCTCCCATTACACCGAAAAGCCTCTATAACATTATTATCTTCGCTCAGCTTGAGGGTCCTAGCGAAGCACAACAGCTCCTTTATCAACAGGATAATCTTTGCGCAGTAGATGATGCTTCCAGCAGCGAATAGCGAGAACAAGACGAGGCTTCCGACAGCGTAAGCGCTCGTTCTATGTTTCGCGGGAGGGAGGTTTCGGCAAATCCGATTCTGTCGAACAATCGATCTGATGAGCGTGACTGATGTTCCTGCGAGTATCCCTGGAGAGGGGGGGGAGGGTCAGCAAAGGGTGGACGACCAGACTCATAAAGAGGGCGAAACCTGTCATAACCGAGAGGGATATGCATGTCACTAAATCAATCAGTAACAGGTCACTAATATCTGGAGACAGGGAGAGGTCGTCTTCGCTTGAAAAAGGACTTATCGACCAAATGTATGGGCTGAAATGGTCGAACAAAGGATACGACCAGAATCGTGGGAGAAGAGACATTGGGGTCGCTCGGCGCTTTCCGAGATGAGTGGGTGGGAGGAACAAGGATATGTCGCTTCCTTGCAGTCTTTCAACTACTATATACAGGTAGCTCGAGGGTGCGATGCCATAATTCAGTCCCGCCGGGAACCAAGAGCAAGTTCAATCAGCAATCGATAGCTGATCATGAAGCTAGTGGAAGAAGAGAGGTGAAAGAACGGAAGATTAGTGACAGCATCTGCATCTCGACGATGCAACGTCACGATGCTGATCGAATATACCGATGGTTCTGTATGTAACTGAACTTCGGTTTTGACCGGCCCCATGTGTGATGCTGCTCGGAAGTCAGACAATAAAAAATGCTATTTATGAGCTCTGCTTACCACAGCTACGTTGGACCAAAAATTCGATGTCATCGCCCAGGTTTCTCGTTGCAGGGCAGGGACCTATAGGGAGACGGAATAGGTGTTCAAACAAGGTGAACGTGCACATCTCGAAAAAAGGCAAATTCGTTGTCATGATCGAAGCTCGATGGGCTGTGGACGAATCCGTAGTGCTGCACAGGAATTACAAGCAATGTCCTCCACACCTGAGGTTTGCATCGCAAAATGGGCACCATTGAACTTCGGTAACAATGATAGATTTGTCTGAACTGACTTCTAAATACAAGGACCGGTCTGGCGATCAGCAAGAAGGGAATGTAAGGTTTACTCGCATCTCCGGTCCTGGAAGAACACCTCTCTTCAATGCTGTTCAGCGCCACAACGGGAACGGGATGAACAGGGGCAGGTGATGACGATGAAACGCAAACACACGAAGCAGAGGAGTACGACTCCGCACCTAGCACTGAGGTGGGTCTTGTGATTCGAGGCTCTAAACGCCGCCTTAACTTTCCTATGGGGCATCAGGGAAGCCGGCCAATGTGTAGATCCCGTCAGCGTGAAGGTTCGGGCGAGCAGGTAATGGGTACATGCAACACGAGAATCTCTGCCGGGCCTTCCTTAAGGAAGTCCGCAAGTCGGGGCGCACGATTAAGCTTTAAGCTTTAAGGACGATGATGCCCGTCGATGCGGCTCTATCCACCGCACGTCGGCGGCCTCGACTCAAGGACATCGCCACCAAGCGCGTTACTGATCAAGCGAAACCACCGTCACCCCCGATCAGCTGCCATCAGCCATATATCATTTTGCTTCTGCAGAGCATATCTTCCACCGCGACTTCTCCCTCGCAGGCAACACCGTCAATTCTCCCGAGAACCAAGGAATTTATTTACCTGGCTTTCGCATCCATAGCTTCTCCCTGAGCGGTACTCAGGAACCCAAATCGACGACAGCGCTCTTTTGATGGCTCAGATACCCGACATCCATCTTCCACTGATACTGTCAAGCTGGACGATGGCCTCAAGATTATTTGCAGCCCATCGCGGAGCTCAAGCGCGGCGTTGGTACGCACTGTTATGACGACTGTCAAGTCGCGACGGCGTTGAGTGTGCTTAGCACTGTCATCGAGAACACGATCATCGAGGAGAAGCGGCGTGTGGAGAAGACTTGGCCTAACCGGTGGGATGATCTCGAGAACAAGATACACCTTCTACCCTTCTTCCTAGTCCCCTGGTTTCTTATTTTTATCACGCTCTTGCCAGATCGGCATCAAGGTTAGGGAGGCGACCTCGCTAGTCTTCATGGGGTTGGTTCGGCAAGCGGAGCGCAGCAACACGACTCGGCTGCGTCTGTCTTCCTGATTGGCATGAGAGGAACGGGAACTCGCTGCTTCTGCTCTCGGTTGGACTTTCGTCGACGCAGACCAGTATCTTAAGACAAAGCTCCGCATTGGCGTCCGGGAGTTGGTTTATCAGAAAGGATGGGTTGCCTTCCGAGAGGCGGAATCGCAGATTCTGAAGGAGCCGGTAGTGGACAAGTCGGGCCCGAGTCGCATATTATCAGCTTTGGAGGAGGGGATCGTCGAGACTCCAGCAGCAGCGCGTGAAGTGTTGAAGGAGTATGCTCCGGACAAGGGTCCAGTGGTTCACGTCGCTCGACCTATCGACGAGATTGCCAAGTACCTCAATGCCGACTCTGCTCGACCCGGCTACTAGGAGCCCATCATCGGCGTCTTCAAGCGCAGGGAGTCTTGGTTCTCGGAATGCTCAAGCCACGACTTCATCAACCCCGTTGGAGACCTCACTTCGGGATCACTCAGCTCTGCTCAGGCACCCGCCAAGTAGAACGAAATCGCCCACTTCTTCAAGCATTCGACCGGAGTGCAGCCCAATTTTGAACCTGGGAGGAGGCCTGACTCCCTCACTTATCCCGAGGTTCAGCAGGCGTTCCCGTTCAATGAAGAGCTGACGGAGGGGGTGGATGCGTTGGAGTTGAGGTCGATGGTTGAAGTCGGAAAACAACTATGAGACGACTGGGGATAAGATTCCGTCGATCTCGTATGTCGCCGAGCAAGTTGCACATCTATGCAGGGTGACAGGTCTTCTTACCGTTTTCACTGTCAGGACCAAGAGTCAGGTTCCAGCGTTCCCTGATAAGGCGTTCAAGGAGGCGTTGGCGTTGTTGAATGCTGGGTTGTGTCTTGGCGCGGAGTGCCTGGACGTGGAGATTTCGTTGCTGGAGTGGGGGACTCGCGAGTTGGTCTCGAAGAAGGTTACCTCGCAGATCATCGCGTCTTGGCATGTCCGGAGTGGCGGAATGAAGTGGAACGCCTGGTGTCAAGGAGAAGTACGACATTGCCAGTCGGGTTGGTGATATCGTCAAGCTTGTGGGGAAAGCTGAAACCTTGCAAGACAACTTTGCTCTCTACGACTCTGCGGCCTCGCTTGGGAAGCTTCCTGGTGGTAAATGATTGATTGCGATCAACATGGGAGGCGAAGGCCAGATGTCGAAAATTCTGAACACGATCTTGACGCCGGTGTCGCATCTTTTGCTTCCTAACAAGGCGGCTCCAGGCCAGTTGTCGTTTAAGCAGATCCAACAAACCCCCCATATCCTTGGACTTCTTCCAGCCAAGAAATTCGACCCCTTTGGAACGCCGATGGGTCACTCGATGTCGCCTACCGTGCACAACACGGCTTTCGAACTGTTGGGGCCTTCCGCAAAAGTATGAAGGATGTAGGGGGGAGGAATATGAACCGGAATGGGACTCTTTGCATGGAAATGCAAATTCAGTAGGAGTGTGATACCCTTCGTGACATCGATTCAATGATTGACATTTGTATCGAAAAGAGTACTAGTACAATAATTGTCAGGATATCTTATACTTCTTGGACATGGGGTCAATGAAGAAGTGGACGCGTCTTCTGAAAGCCCGAGCGACCCTGTCGGAGACTCTGAATCGTGGGGTGTCAGTGCCGGCGCTTTGAGGTTTCTGACAGATATTTGAGTCGGGGAGAGGTATCCAATAGTCCGTTAAGAATGCCGGGGTTCGCCGTTTGAGCAGTGGGCGTCGTCGATCGTGTTGAAAATGGTGCAATGGCCGCTTGGATTCGCTGCATGTCCGCTTTAGCGACCTCTCGCGTTTTGTCAGCTACCTACAATTCAGGAGAGACTCAGATATTTGACCCCTACCGTCTTTTGATCCTCCGGTACTATCGCAATCATGCACCTGGTGATCGTTCCTTCTGGAGTAGAAGGAGCTATTACAGCTATAAATGCTAGAAATCTGATCTTACGACAAAGTTCTGTCGACGACATTGCTGTTTGTGGTATCACCTATGTACATTTCAGCCAAAACAGTCAACTCCATTCCGCTGACGAACAAGCTTGGGAATACGGCAGATGTGTACGTGCACAACCTCTCGGCGACAATAGAAGGCTGATATCTATTGTAGCGGCGCTGCAGCGCGCCAGTCCCCGACTCCGACATTCTCACCGGTGCGGGACCGTTTTTCATCATCGCTATCGGTCAGATATCCTCAGCTCGTTCCCTCATCGTACTTCAAAAATTTGATACCATTTAAGAGGTGAGTCCGTCCAAGGAATAATGATACGGTATAGTACAACTTGCAATCCCAATAGACGGGAGAATGATAGCGATACAACGTCCAGGGCAGGGTCGTCAAAGATCTCCGGAAAAGATAATGATTTAGAAAAATAGACCCGATTGTAGTGCAAAGGATAGTCGGAAAAGGTATGGGAGCATCTGGAAGGAAGACAAGAGCTCGAGAAACTTGAGATGGTTGCTTATGGACAAACTTAGAGGTGAAGAGGCAAGATCTGGAGGTACCATGATGCCGAGCGCATCAGTAAATCCGGCCAACTGGGAGGCTGCTCGCGGTTCACGGTTCGCGGTTCACGGTCAAAGCAGGTAAGGTCAAAAGAATTGAGTTGCCAGGCGCTAGGATTACAGTCGTTTGCAAAATAAACTGCAGTACTGTTTTCTTTTTTGCAAGCAGTTGTGACCAAGTGATGCGTAATGTCACGGTGGGCACGGGGGTAGGGTCAATTGTTCCAACTGTTGAATCTGGTTATCCACCGTTGCCGACACCGTTTGCTGGCTGCTCGCTTCCCGTCCCTACCTCCCCGAGGCAGCGAACCACCACGAACATTACGAGGGTTTACGTAGTAAGCATCGTTCTTTTACCCGGGATTTTAAGCCACGAAAAACTGCCAACCTTTCCCACGTGACCTCACGTGTACTCCACGTGATTCTCCCGCGCCGCGCCGTACCGTTTGCGCGCACGGCATAGAAATGATGACAATGTGATATGGTGTCATAATTATTTATAATTATTTGGCAGATGTTCAATTTCTGACCGCGCATTGCTGGCACCATTTCTTGCATCAATATCTTGACATGCTTCTACACAAATTTTACAGTGCTCTTATTCTCCCAAGTATACTACTTGTATTGGTCCTGCACTCAGGTTCACTGACTGTCAGTGCAAGCACAGGCAGCCACTGTGACCTGGTGCTGGATTGTTTGGACAGTCACCCAGTGCCGGATTATTTGGACAGCCATTCAGCGCTGGATTTTTTGGACAGCCATTCAGCGCTGGATTATTTGGACAGCTACTCAGTGCTGGATTATTTGGACAGCTACTCAGTGCAGGATTATTTGGACAGCTACCAGGTGCTGGGATACATGAATGACTACTTAGTGCCAGATTTTTGTGATAACCTCTCAGTGCTATATTATCTGGACAGCCACTTGGAGCCAGATTTCTTCAATGGTTCCTCTCATTCAGCCCCCAACTATGAGTATATTTGGTACAATGAGCCTACCAATCATACATTTAAATTACGGATAAAAACAACATATG
>JANBPK010000358.1:0-10664 GCA_027579435.1 Candolleomyces eurysporus | reverse complement strand
TTCTCGTTTGTCAAGATATCGAAGACATCGATATGAAGAAAGAACACACAAAATCACAATATCCCCGCTTTGAGCCTCTTCTATCGTCATATAAGTGTCTTCTGGTTTTAAAAGCCGTTCGATGCTGAATAGGCCTTGTTTGCCAATCGTGTCGCTCGTGGGTGAGGGCATGTTACGTATGATCATGCAGGTGTGGAATTCGGTGAGCGTGCTCTAGGTTTAAAGCTCTCTTCATATCCCTCGAGGCGACACAAGCCCACGGCTGGCCGAAAGACATAGGCATTGTGGGTACCCTGCGACCCGTCACGTAATCCCCGTGAATTGAAAAGGATGATCGATGAGATGGCTTGATTTCATGATGGAGGCATTTCAAGTTCTGTCGAGAGGAGTTCAATGACTTAAACCTTATCGCTATTATCGTGCAGTCTTCGGATCTTGATAGACTGTGATGTGACAGTACAACTGGGCAGTGAGACCGTCGCTCCCGTTGAATTAGTTTGAGACTATGTCGGTTTGAGTAAATCGCCTATCTTGCTGATACGACTCAATCAATTATCGGTCCATCCCGATATATACACTATCCAAAGTTAGTCAGAAAGCAGGGAGGATAGTGACTCGATGCCGGCACGAGGTCACAATAAAGTACGGCAGTAATCCCTAATAGCGACCAGTCATGATGTCAGTCCATGTTGCAAACATCCGCAAAGGAAGAGGTGGAGAGGATACTTCATAATCGCTATCTGGAAAGAGGCTCCCCGGAAAATGGCTAAATAAATCGTGGCCCATCCTCTAGCGCAGCCCGACGAATCCTCCTTGTTGCCTACGAACTCACTAAACTGAGGAAGTAATCAAAGAACTTGACAACTTTCGCACGAATAGTCCGAGCAGCACCCATCGCAGGTGAAGGAGTGTCATCATCCCCTAATTCCCTCATCTTACGGATAGGAAGGGGGCCGTGCTGTTTGAAATCAGTATGTTTCCTACCACGGCCAATGCAGACCCTTCTGAGTTTTCAAGCCGAGCCATCGCACCCTTGACCGGAGGGTTCGGAGATTGGCCCCAAAAGCAGCGCCAAATTTGCTGTTCTCTGGCTTCTATCCCGCCACAGGTCCAGATGTCCCACCTCGTGGTTGCGAGGACGACTCGCGAAAGGATCTCACTTCCGCATAGTTCTTCAAAGGCCTTAATGTGCCCACAGTCGTTTGTTGTAACATTGTTAGGAAAGGCAAGAACGGTGTAAACGATTCCGCCGAGTTGTATACTGGCACTCCGATATCTTATGCCGAGTGTGAGAGTAGGTACATTCACATCAAGCGGAAGAATACGAACCGTGAAAGCCACTCGGTCATGCGTTGAAAGACTTCTGCATCTCGCAACAGCGTATTCCCAAATCCGGGGGTATCTACCAGAACGAGCTTGGTCTCTTGGGGCATACCGTAGGCTTCAGCGATGCTGGGCAGCAGAGTAATTTGATAGGCCTCCAATTTCAAGGTACAGGAGTCAAAGCCGTCGCTGACTTGCGCACGTTTCTTGGATCCCATCCTCATGAGAATGTTTTGGATGAACTATGTGCACTTCAGATACGCGTACGCCCTTAAACTGACGGGATATTTGCTTACAGTGCTTTTCCCCGCACCAGAAGGGCCGATGACGCTAGAATTGTTCTTTATAAGCGTGCGCCTATGAGATGCTAATGTCGGAAGGAAACGCACGGAATCATAATGTCCTTCCAGATACGGGAGCAATATATCAGCTGACGACGTCAAATCCTTGGAAAGGAGGGCAGGAACGTACCGGCGCCAATCCTGGGTCCCTGCTATACATGGAATCATCCTCAACTCCAGTGTAATTGTATAACAAGAGAGCGCGCTTGCTTACAGGTTTTTGGGCTCAGCCCCATTCGTCGAGAGATAGATGTGCTTGTGTACGTGAACTGTGTTCGCATTGATTACTTTGAAGTTCTTGACAGTCACGTTCTTCGGGCTATCGAAAATCTTTTGAGACGCAGTAGTCGGTGCTCCGGAACCGGAAGGATAGTTATGAGATGTTGTCTCGAATGAGCTCTAAGGATTGTGGACTGGTGACGCGGGTTCTGAGATTTTAGAATCCACGGGTACATCGTGTATATGGATCTCCACCGGTTCAAACAGAGGCTGCATTCCCTCCGGAAAATGTGGAGTCAGTGGCGAGTTTGACCCTGGTGTGAAATGTTAACGAAATGTGGCTGTCCAGGGTTTGGAATCGTCGGACCTTTGGTTGCACGGGCTGTGGAGACGGCGGATGATTGGGAGTGCGTTTGGTTGAAATGACCGCTGAGACGGGTGGCATTTTCATCGATACTACGTGCCGCGTGGGATGAGCGGAAAGAAAGCGAGGTAAGCTTTCGGGTTCTTCGCCAACCATCTGCTAGCAGGACTTGTGTCTTTTCGAGTCCATCGGCAGCTGGGAAAGCGAATATTGAACCAGCTTCCGGTATTGGGGATAATGGAGACTCGGGAGCTGTGATATACTCCAGCTGTGAGGAGGCCACAGAGTGTCTGGGCTCAGGCGAGATCTCTACAACTCTTGAGAGAATTGCGCCCATCTGGGTCGTCTCGAAAAAGCTTGAGCTAGAGGAGCCAATAAAGAGGAGTGCAGGATTGGATTTGCGGTGTTTCACATCGTTGACAGTGGATAGTAGTTTTCATTCAGGTTAGGCATGTGCAAACAGCGAGGAAGTCGTCCGGCGCGAGCGCTAGGGGACTTACGCAATGCTAAAACGAAACTGCTAGAAGTGTTTCAGAAAAAGCTCGATTAGGATTATCCCTCGTGGGTCTGGAGATACCGCACTCAGTTCTGCGACCGCCCTTCATGGCTCCGTCCTCACTTCTGAGGTAGGCGGAGATTCGGTGCATGTACGGCTTGAGCCCCCTAGCCGACCTCGACCACGAGCTTGAGCAATCGAAGTTGGAAAGAATCAAAAGTCGATCTAGTACCAATTTGCTATATCTTTCAGCTGCGATACCGACTCGGGAGAACGAGTGGCTTGTATTCAACCAAGTTGTTTTCTGATACTTCCCATGTTCCGGGGCAGATGCTGGCGGTACTAAAGGATGGAACGACCCCCGCACTCCCTTCGATTGGATGTTTGACAATATGCGGAGGTGACTCGCTAAAAATATTAAACAAAGTGAAGGTTACACGACAATCCGAATCCCAACAAACACAAACTCATCTTTAATGGAAGGTCCCATGGTTGAACACCGTAGAGGGTCGACTTTGTCAGGTCTTTCCTCCTCATGTTTTCATGATCACATCTGTATGCTGGCTAACCTCACAGTACTTGGCGCTTCCATATGAGTTTGAACCAAACAAGAGGGCATAATTCTCACTTGCAGGCGGAAACCTCTGACTCGGTTGTGTCACCTTTGATGGTGTTTCCGCCACATTGCACTGGATGCATGACCCAATATTTTCAGAAGAGATATTGTAGAAATATGGAAGAAATATCTAGTATATTTTCAAAATATTTTTCTGTGAAATATCTTAGCAATATGAAATTGAAATTTTTTAATATTTCTGGGTGGGATGGGTTTGAAATATGAAGGAAATATAAAATTCAAATGACAATAAAATTTGACAAAACATAATACAGTGTTAGCCATTTGAATTTCATATCTTCTTTGTATTTCAAGTCCATCCCACTGGAAATATTTAGAAAATTTGAATTTCATATTGCTAAGATATTGCACAGAAAAATATTTTGAAGATATACCAAATATTCCTTTCATATTTTTACAATATTTCTTGTAGAAATATTGGATCATGCACCCAGTGTTGTTGACTCAAGGTGACCGCAGGCAAATGCACTGCACAGGGCGGAAGCAGAATAGGTCTCTCGACTCTCACCACAGAGAAGTGAATTCTAGATGATGATCCGAATAGCAAAACATCTTTCATCTAGGCGCACAACGTGTGTGACAAGTGCCGTAATTTTATTCACTGTGCGAAAGTCATGGTCACAAGGCACTCACACAGCAGTTTTTTTATGTGTTTGTTCAATGAGCATGTTTTAAGCAAATCAGGTGCAAGGAATGCATTTGTTTACAGTTCCGAGGCATTTTGGCTCGGGTACTTTATCCTCTGGGTGGATGTGCACCGTTCCTGAGACGTGCCGGTCGCATCAGCAGCGGCCGGCTTAATCCGAATATTCGGTCTCACGCTTACTTGTTGCATTGCAGCTCGTCCTGCCGTCGTCGCGCTTTCCTTCTGTACCTGTGTACCTGTTTTCCGCTCGTTTTTTTTTCTTAAAGTTTCTCTAGGATTGTATGATTTTCGAGTCAAAATGCCTCAGAGAAATTGCCGCGCGCAGCGACAGCCCACTTACCGATGTTTGTGCTCAATGTGCCTGCATTGGACACATATTGAGCAAAGCTTTAGTGGTGGCAGAAGGAGGCCAGACACATGCAATGCAAATTTGAATTTTTCAAGCTTGAACATTTGTATTGCAGATTGTAAACAAAGTCAACCCTTGCATTTGGTTTGCTTAAAATGTGCTCTTTGAACAAACACATCAAAAACCACAGTGTCAGGGAAGACTCCCCTTTCTTGCGTAATACGTCCCCAGCTGGAGCATCTTTCCGCAAGGACAGCGCGAAGCTCAGGATATTAACAGCACCAGACCATCCAAGAAAAGGAGAGGTCGATACACCATTTAGCACAAAATCAGCAGTGACAAATATAAGCAGGCCTGTCTCCCAGATCATCCGCAAGGGACGCAGCTCTCTGAACTATCAAACAGCTCAAATAGCAGCTGGATGAGGCCCAGCTGCTTGAGGATCTGCGAGCACTTGATTTCGAGGGGCGATTGACAGACTAATCTGTATGCTCAGGGCAGATCACATTGAACAACCCAGTGTCGCCACAGATTTCTTGGAGCACCTTGACACTGGCACAAATTTCATCTCATGCTATTTGGATGGATTGGATGGACGTAGATAACACCGATCTTCATGTCTCAATCTTACCTGCAAGAAATAATGTAGGCAAGAATATCTCTACATTAGGATGGGGGTGGTTGCTCACAAAGCTGCTAGCCAAATAGCGACGCAGAAATTCTGCGTCGCTTATATCCGTATCATCAAGGCCTGGGGCATCTACTAAATCCAATTGACAAAGTTACTTGTGCATGTAACTTGTTCCCTTACTAATTTAACTTTTTCTAACTTTTTTCAGCTTAAGTAAATCTTTCCCCGACACATTTACTTCACGTTAACATTCAAGTTAGACCAAGTTAGAGCATGTTAACTTAAGCTAAGATCAAGCTACATACAAGTTAGCACAAGTAAACTTGAGCTGTATATTGTCTTTTTGCCAAATGGGCATGTTGGGTGGGTCCTAGGTGAGTCCCAGCTTGCGCGCTGAAGCACGGCCATTGTGGCTCGCTTTTATATGGGAATGGACAGCCGGAGATGATACCTTATTTTTATATTTGCCTATCACGGAGCTTTAGGAGATGAGGTTGAATGTTCATTGTCGGATCTAGAGAGGAACACACATGAAGGATGATTGGTACAGGCCCCCACTAGGTACAAGCAGGGTTACGCTGCGTCAATTCCAGGTGTTGTGGATACCCGTGTCCTACCTTTGGAGGGTACGGTTGGAGCACTTAGGCAAGTTGTCAGGTCCACCATCATTGAGGTTGCCCCAGAAACTTCCCCTATTCTTGCAATCCTTCTCATTGCTCAGTCGTTTAGCTTTCCAATGACAACAACAGATCTGGGTCTCACAGAGATTGTTCCTGGCTTGAAACCATTGCCTGCCCTTCCCCGTGAGCTCCGTCATTTCCTCATCACGTCTCACCTGGAACTCCTCATCCTCATCCTTGTCCCGTTCCACCCGGATGCTTGGTCCCATCAGCAAAGCCTCAACGAACCCTGGATTTTTCTCCCGTTTTCACCATGTTACCTGGCCCACATCTACCAGCTCCAGCATGATATTTGATGAGGCAGCATTATGGATATATCTCACCAACACCGGCGACACTTTCACTTGGCCAGTGGCGTGGAACACAACCAATTGTAGCCACGGTAGAGACCCTAACTTGCAGGCAGAAAGTTATATAAAGTTACTAACTCAAGTAACTTTATTTACAGTCCTGTCAAGTACAAGATTGGAATCCGTTGTTCCCACTCGCAACAGAAGGTTGGAGTACGTAGTTGACGAAACTAGCTATAATCACTTTAGCTGCTTTGTCTTTGATTAATCAGAGGCTCCTTGTTGTATTCTTCCCAGATCCAGTCTGCTCTATAATGCTGGGGTCAGGTAAGCATCTTGTATATTGTGCAGAAAATAGATAGCGAGAATCATACAGGATGGCAATGTTTTCTTCCTGCACCTCAAAGGTAGATTTTTTACTCCAGCGTCTGGGCCTGTAGCGCAAAAATGACAGGCAGTATGCTTCTGGTCAGAAGGCAACAAGGAGACCATGATGCATGAGGTTTAAGCTCATGAATTGGGATAATATTTGTGTCATCCAGGTACATTAAGGCTACCCAAGTACCTGCAGGCTTCCACACCTCTTAGATAGCACGGCCAGCACTTTGCCGCAGTACTCCAAATCAATGGCTTATGAACCGTGATTGTGAGAATGATTGGAGAGTCCAGTTTTGAGTGGCTGCATAGATGTGCATGCCCGCACCACGCTTTTCCGCGTTCGGGGCTGGAATGAAGTGATTTCGGATTCTCAAACACATAGAGTTGGTCTGACTCTCATCTGCACAGCAATGCTGCTGACTATCCTATTAATCATACGAAAAGAGTGCACTAAAGTTTATATTGAATCTATGGGGAGAACTCGGCGAAGGGCGCTCAGAACAATCCTTGAAGGAAACACATTGACACCTCAATCAACCTAGCGAATAAGCCATCAACTGGTTTTGGAAAGCGTCCAGCATCCGTCTTCTTGAAAGACTTCCTCATATTGACAATTTGCCTTTGAATTAGCAAAACCATTTCACATGGTGGATCAATGATAGTCTTCACCAACTCAAGTGCCGATTCGGGAGTGTTCTGTAACCGGGTACTCTGTTGGTGATTTTGATCAGGTGCCATGCCTGACCACAGCTCAACCTTGAGCTCCTGCTCTCTGTCCTCGCCCGCCTCCTCGGTGCAAAGGTCCCACTTTGTTGTAGCGAGGTAGACTCGAGGAAATGCCTCCTTTCCACACAGCCTTCAGAAGACTTCTAAGCCCGAGAGGTCTCCAATGGTGGTTCGACCTGGGACAATGGAATGGATATATACAATGCCGCAGACGTTCATTCCTTCACCATACCTAGGAAACCCATCCAGTTTGCGAACCTTTGAAGGCCAATGGAAGAAGTGAGATACTCACAATGATGATAGCCAGACAGCAATGCGGCAAACAACCTCTGCATTGCTTAACTCGCTATGGTCAAACCCGGGTGTGTCGACTAGGACAAGTCGGCGATTCCGTAGCGGCGCGGGGAAATTGGAGGGGAATTCAGTGATGTAGTGCGCTACTTTTGAGGTACAAGGTGCGAAGCTGTCGCTAACTCCAGCAGAACCTGGCTGACCCAGACTACGGAGTACATTGATATACTGGTAAGAGGTGTTATATCAGTGGCTGCCCCAAGTGAGCGCAAAAAAANGCATACTGTACTCTTCCCATGGCCCATGGATTTCATGACACTACAGAATCCTTTGATTCAGTCTACCGCAAAGGGCATAGACTGCGTACGGGATAACAATATCATCTTTTCGAGCCTCTTTCAGAGACTCCATGTAGGCATCATCGCTCTTCTTCTACTTTTTGCTTTCGATTCTGAATCGCCTGGCCATCTTGTGTATGTGTCGTTGGAGGCAGTGGATGCAGGAAATTGAAGAGGAAAAGATGAGTGACACCATGAAAAGGTGAAGGGCAGACTTGTGCATTTGCAGATATAGCTGGGACCATCAAACATGCAGTCGCCGGTAAACGACCCAACATTGGTCCTCCCTTGCTTGATTTGGATTGAAATGCACACAGGTATGGTGCCAATTCTGCTCTTGATCGAGTGCCTCATTGAGTGCCGCATCTTCCGCCAATCTTCTGCACCATATGGTAAACACGTGGATCCATTCCAGCAACATCATGCATTGTTCAGTGCTGGGGGTGGGCAAGTGCCAGTTAAAGTGGGCGGTATCTGTATATGTTTGTTCCCACCTAACTTCCATACACTGCTGGGATCCAACTATTCTGCGGTATGCAAGATGCACACAAAACGAATCCAAAAAATCTTGGGTTTTGAAAACCCTCTTGCAACATGGAAAAGACAATTATTTGGATATTGCCGCCCACAAAACACCAGATTCAGCATATTGCAGGCTGCAAAACACAAATAATCGCGTTTTGCATCACATTTTGGCCCAATGCAGAATAGTATCAAAATTTTGTAGTGAAAGGATGCGTTTTGCAATGATCTTGCCAAATGCAGAAAAATTGGATCCCAGCAGTGATAGGTTTGTGTCTGGTATGCTTTATGAGCTGCTTGATGCACCTACCCTCATGCAAGGTACACCTAAAAAGATTATCTTGGCATCCAGGGAAAAAGTTGCAGATCTGCCTGCACCAATTGGTAGACATTTGAGCAAAATTTCTATTACTGGTGTGTTTCTGGGAAAAGTCGCATTTTTGGCCCTAAAAAGTGTACCTTTCGAAACGCCCAATTGATGCAGAAACACGTGTTATGTAAGCGCCTTTGACCACCTAAACTTGGCTTGTCGTCTCTTATGACTGCTGTATATACACTCAGGCAGCCTACAAGCACCCCTAGAATGCATAATTAGTGTTTGGATTAGAAATTGATTATGTTTCTCAAGGACTAGAAAGGAAGACAGCCCGTCCAGCAAGTCAGACAGAAAAGTTGGTGGCAGTGTGATTAGTAAGGGGCCGCGGGCCTTATAGGACTTGCCCACCCCTACATTGTCAATGTTCAACATCTCCTCAAGAACCTTGCCTACATGTGTTTCTCATGTGATCTCTACCTAGCTCGCATCTCAGTTGTGTCATGCATATGTATATAACAAATAAAATATATCATAGAGACCTACATGTTACACAAGCGAACACAGGAATACTATACAGTCTGCATACACCTTTTTTCTTTTTTTNGAAACTACTCATCTCTCTTGTGAGCAACCTTCTTCCCTCTTATTGTCCCCCAAGCACATCCAAAGCTGACAGGATTTGCAAATCATCATCAAAGAAATCCTGATTGAATGCAACCTAGACCAGGACATGAGTCTAACCATTGTTAGTGACAAAGGGATAGAGAATGAAGCAGAAAGTGTCCCAATCAATTGTAGGTACTTGGTCTTGCATGGTGTGTGGGAAAGGTGTAGTAAGGAATGGAGCAACTGGATGATCCTTGACCTTAACCCTGGTTGCCTTTGACACCTAATAATCGTACCATCCTCTTTAATTTGTTCTGAAATGTGCTGAACCAGATTCTACACAGATTCATGCATGTTGTCCAAAGGAAATACTGTTTACGAGGCCTCTAAGCCTCAGGTACTTTTACCCCAGCGCACCGACGCGCTGATGTGCAGGTAGCAAACTAGGGCGCTCTAACCACCAAACTATAGAACTAAAACACACACACACAACCACAACAACACAACACACCAAATACCTTCGTGAAGATAAAGGCGGGCAAGAGGTATAGGTAAAAGCTCTAAGTCAAGTCAACAGAGGCTTCTAGAACTCTTCTTGTACAATTGCAAGTTCGAGGGGGAGCTAAGGCTCAACCAGCAACAATAGAAATGCTTCACGAAGTGACTTCGCTAACACACGGTAAGGTTCGAGATACAACGGACAACTTCGCGAACAGAGAACATGGTCTCAAGCAACTTTAATGCAAGAACAATTCGATAAACGCAAGCGACACAACTCTGATTGACTTCGCGAACTTAAACACTCTTTTCTCGATAACAGATGGCTCTCGTAGGTTCCTGGGAACACGGTCCTGACGCGAAATACAAACACTGGCTACCCGCTAATGCTATAATAGATAAAACAGAGACGTAGATATAGGCAATTATTGTTTGGCAAACGGACAAAGAAACAAACAGATGACATAGACAGAGGGAGATAAGAAACACAATCACATGAGGGTATCAAAGGCTGAGAGTTGAGTCTCGAACCATAGAACGCAGCCCAGGCGCTTTGTGAACCTGGTCTGGATGCGGCTGTTGTCGAGTCCGCATGGATATTCACCGAGGATTGCTTCCGGAGAGCGCTGATACGACCGTGTTCGCTTTTTCGCAAATAAATACCAATTTTATTGAATATATTGTTCATCATTCAATTAAACGGTCGTGTCTATTAAATCTCTATGTTACGAAACCCTTCCAGTACTAAGATAACTCGCGCGGCGCAAAGGATAATTAAAGAGTACATTACTCTTGGGTTCACGAGAGTTGGAGTCTGCTCGAGGACTGCCGACAAAGAGGCGCGCCCGCCATATACCCAAGATTAGGGTTTAGTAAGCTAGCCGGTTGGCGCCGCTTCAGATCAAACTGCCTACCCTGCAGCTGAAAGGCTCAATTTCACTACTAAAGCAATAGAGGTGGTTTCCTAGGCACTAAAGGTACCTATCCTCTCACACTGGACCTCACATTAATCG
>JANBPK010000035.1:0-39535 GCA_027579435.1 Candolleomyces eurysporus | reverse complement strand
AGAGCGCCGCGGAGGAGAAGGAGGGGGATAGTATGGCGGTGGACTCTGCGGCGTCGACTTCGCAGGTGAAGGGGGTCCCCCATTCCAAGGTCGTGCGTGCGGCCAACCTTGCACTCGGGTCGTCCGCCAAGGCGGCGCAGGCTTTGGTTGACGCTGAGGATGCCCAGATCAAGAGTACTATGGCGCAGCTCATCAAGCTTACCCTCACGAAACTGGAAATCAAGATGACTCAGTTCGAGGAGCTTGAGGAAATCCTCGAGGAAGAGAGGAAGAGCTTGGAGGCGGCGAGGTTGGCATTGGTCAACGAGCGGCTAGGGCTGAAGAAGCTCCTGGATAATGTCAGGAGTGAGATTGCCAAGAACGGAGGTGTGGTACCGGGCACTGCGGTCAACGCTTTGAGTGCACCCCTTGGCACGACGGGTCAAGGGACTCTTGTCAGTGAGGTCAGTGGCCAGGCGTTTGATGCTTCCAACGGGCCTGTGCAGGACGCGTCCATGGTCCAGCTTAGTTAAACTTTTGTGTATCCTTTATGGACTGTAGATCTTTTTCTCTTTTGTTAGCTGCTGTGATTATCTGTATTTTCTTGCCTCTCTTCGTGTTTCCCTACCTATTCCTGTAGTAGTTATCAAAATTATGCCTTTTTGTTCGGTTATGCATGATGAAGTCTTGGCTTCGAAAGAAGAGATTGTAAGCATAGGAAATCGTGGGTACTACATAAGGTATTCTGAACGCACTGCTAGCGTTCGAACAGGGTATCCAAGTCGGCGCAATAACCGTCGTCAGACGCAGCCACCGAGTCGGTCTCGCTCTCCGTCTCCCAAGCCGAATCAGAGTCTAGCTGCAGAGGCTTTCCAGCCCTGACTCTATCCACCTGCTCAATCGCCTCCATCCACCGGTCGTTCTGATGCTCGTCTTCTTCCACGAAAACGTGCGGGACACATAGTACCGGGACAGGCTTGATGTGCGTGGTGAAAAACGTGACGAACCCCAAGACGGAGCGGAGGTACGAGTTGAGGATGTGGATGTGGGTTACCGAAGTCCGTGGTACGTCCTCCGGGACCGCGTCCTCCGTAGGCCGTCGGTTCACGTTCAGCGTTATCCTGAGCGACTCCAGCACCGGCAGGGAGCGCACCACGAACAGGAGGTCGTGGCAGTCGAGGTGGAACTTGTCGTAGATCCCATCCGAGTCGGGGAACGATACGTCGAGCTTTGTGAGGTGCTTCCAGGCCGAGACGACTTCCTTCAGCGCGTCCTTGGTGATCGGGGCGGAGTAGAAGACGAAGTGGCCAAAGTCTTTGAGGTTCTTGAAGACGAGGAGGGGGGAGAGGGGGAAGGGCTCGCGGTCTTCCCAGCGTTGGCGGTCGAATCCGCTTGCGGCGAACCCGGCGTCGTCGTTTTCGCCGAAATAGATGGATTCGAGGTGGTCGCGGTTGCAGCGGGAGACGATGAGGTCGACGACTTGCTTCCAGTGGGAGATGGGGGNCGCAGCCTTCGGAGGAGATGAAGAGCCTTTTGAGGTTCTCGCTGGTGGGGGATAGGTACTGTAGGAAGGGGATCATGCAATGTGGATATAGGTCTCGAGTCGTTACGGTGAGGTCCCTCAAACTCGGGAACGGGATCGAGGTGGTCTTCTCTGGTTTCTCGGCGTCGGTGTCGATGGTGGCTAATGGTGGCTTCTTGGGACTGCTGGGGTCGCTCCAAGTCGGGTTGCCCAGAGAACCGAGGTTTGTGACTATGAGGGTCTGCAGATGGGGTAAGGTGGACAATTTACGGAGTTGCTCATGAGTTACATAGTTCAAGTCGAGGCGCCGTAGACAGTTTTCCCATTGCTCCGTCATTAGCGATATGGTGTCGAGGGTAAGGGTACCATTATCTGATGCGCTCTCTGTGACCTCGAGGTCTGTCAGGGAAGGACATCGTTCGTTGAGGAGAGTGACAGTGGTCTGAACCTGCGGGCTTGAAGGAGGACCGGCGAACGCGAGGGTTTTCAACTTTTCGTTGACGAAGCAGACGATGAAAGGAAAGTAGGGGCCAGGGTCAATGTCATAGGAATGCCGCAGCCAATAGAGCGTATGGAGTCGTGGTAGCAGCGAGGTCTTATCGGCGTCTGTAATGGACTTGAGGTTTTGAAGGAACTGGAGAGGTGGGATGGACGCCCGGCACACCCAAAGGACCTTGATATGGCGAGCATAATGCATCTTGAAGCGTAGGAGATCTTCCTCCCTCAACTGGCGACGCATTTCCTGAGAGATATGATATATGAAGACCTCAGCTGAAGTGACATGAGGATTATATCACTCACGCGTCTCGGAAGCTCGCTTTCTTCGAAATCGTCTTCCTCTTCACCCTCGTCCCCGCCGGAATCGTCTCCCTTGTCATCTTTGTCTTTGTTTCCCGCTACCCACAAGTCCGCAGGCAGAGAAGCGAGTATGGGCTCGAAATAGCCCAGGTCCTGCCAAAGATATTCTACCCCAGGACCGAACCATTCCCGGCATGTGAGTGCCACCGCTCGCAGATCGCGACGTCGTGTCACCCTGTTTTCAGCCAACTCCCGACAAATCATTAACATGATTTCGGGTATGGCTAGGCATCGGTGCATCCGGCCACGGTGTATCGTGTTCATTTTTCCTTTGAAAGGTCGTCGGTGGAAGAGGCTTGGAGACGGCGAGGCGGCGGGTGTAGTAGGAGGTCGATCGAGCCACCGCAGTCGTAGAGAAGGTCGACGTTTTATAGAAGACGGTGAGTGGCCTGAACATAAGAGTGTTGGTTCTTCTAACCAGCAGTAGCCATTCCGCTGAGCACCGTCTCGAAAAGATTTGACCGCCGGTTGCCAGAGAGCTTGGCTTCCGCTACGAGACTCTCGGTGCCACTCGTTCTGGTGGCCACGATGCTGCAGGTCCCTCACGGTCCCTCTCCGACCGAGGGATAGCGCAAGCCCTGTGATTCCGGTCTCTGTCGATGTGGGCGAAACAGATGACGAAAGGGCTTTCGGAGGCTATGGGTAGGGAAATCCGAAAAAGGATGCATCAAAGGGGATCGAACACCGGCGCCAGGTTACCATTGAAAACTGATCAGGCGCTCGTCTTCCCTTTCCCCGAGGTCCGTACCTGCTTCAGCGACGTCATCTCTCCTCCCAGCTTACCTTTAAGACGGTGACAGAGCGCGACATCGGACACGGTCAAGGTCCTGAGCCTAGCCTAGCCTCCAACAATGACCCGGTGCGCAGCGCACAGCCTCACGGACCGACCCACTCCCCCACCCACTCTTCTGGCAGTTTCTGGCGCTTTCGTCTCCGATGCAAGCGAATTCGCAGTTGTTGTGTCCGTTTCCATCCGCCCATGACGATGAAGTGTCTGACATATCCTTCCTATCCACAAGCATCGGATGATGACTCGAGTGCACTGCCCTTATTATTACCTCCCATTGCTCCGCCCGGCATGGCCCCACCACTGATACATATAAACAACAGTCGGTGTAATGGAGTCAGATCGACTTCACTTCACACCACTTCCACTACTCCTCGAGCTCGTTGCCCCCNAGGCAGCCCAAGGTGCGTAGTCTGCTCTCTTCGGAAAGGCAACGGAATTAGTGACTAATTAGTGGACTGAACAGACGCCCATGACTACTATGCGACCGCCACCACTCATATTCAGTAACCGACCGACGTATCCAGCCCGCTTTTCCGACGACCCATGGGCCGGCGATGAGGACGAAGAATTCCCTGCGCGCCATTCAGCCAGGTCTTCAGCGTCCTCTTCCTGTTCCCATGTCGTTCCCGAGTCCGCGTTTATGGGCCCAAATGGCCGTTTCCTTGTAGACCCTTACTTGGGTCAAGAAGACGCGGCCCGTCTTTGCACTGGATACCTCATCAAGACCTTCAACTGCCGTGAAGAATCAGAGGCTTCACGACGCCTCCAACAACCCACCTTGTCCGTCTTCATCGCACAGTTGATCTACCTGACAGATGCGCCCAACAACACCGTCATCTCCGCCCTTATTCTCCTCCAGCGCTTCCGGGCCAAACTACCCTCGAATTCCACATCATTCGGATTCTCCGGCCATCTGCTGTGGCTCGGCGCTTTCATTATCGCTTGCAACGAAGACAGTCTCCGTGGCGCCATAAAAAACGCTCGGAGTGCCGCATATTGGAGCGAGCTGACTTTGTTCAGCGAGCGCGAGGTAGACGAGATCTACCAGGAGCTGTGGAACGAGCTGGACGGGAACGTAACTGTGTTCCCCAGCTACGCTTCGGCGCTTGAGAAGCTCAAGCACCCCATCTGCATCTCACCATCCTGGGACGACACTACTCCCCAATGGACCTTTGACGCTGACGACGATTGCGTATCAGACACTGCCTCGTTCGCCGAATTAGGTTGTCAACGCAAAGTTGGCGCTGCTCCTCATACTCCAGCTTCCCATTCCAAATCGTCTTCCACATCCAAATCCAAACCCAAATTCAAACCAAATGGACCCACGGCGGCTGTGAGTTCAAACTCCTCCCCCTCTTCTCTACGGACTCGTGCTGTAACTTCTCGCCTCGTTTCCTTCTTTAAAAAGAAAGACTAGACTGGATGTCGTCTGGATGGTTGTTCATATCACCCATCTTACCCTAGCACCCTTCTCGACTCTTTTTACATACATACCCCCAGTCTAGACATTCCCACCCATTGTCTCTTCACCTTCTTTCATCTTTCCTTTCTCCGGGTCTCTGAACTCTGTTGGTTACAATACACTTCTTCCTTTTTCCCTTTCCCTCACACGATCACAACTGTTGTATAGTCCTCATTTCTGGGTTCGAACCTTCACCACACGGGTTTTGTATAAATATGGGACATGTATTCATAGGGCCTAAGCTATTCTCTATTTGTATCCAATCTGTTCATTACAGTTCATGTAGCCTTACCTTACGATGTTACGGTACATTCTATCATAATAAAACTTCATGGCTGTAATACGGAGCAAGCTTCCCGCACGCAACCAAAAGGTTAAGCCACACGGACGCCTCCTCTCCTCCATATCATCATATCATCCCTGAGGAAGCCCTCAAGCCCGAGACTTTGCACGTTGACCTCCCCTTTCCTGCGGCTAACATTCGATCCCAACATGCTGGTGCAGTGCTTCATACAGCCAAGCCTGGGCAAGCACCATCGACTGGGCGATTTCATATCGTACTCCACTAGCGCCCGTCTCCGAGTAATTTAGTCCTGAAATCAATTGGCCCTTCTTGCCCACTACGCTTCCTCTTCCCGTCGAACCGGGCCCCGTGTAAACCAGCTCAAACTCTGCTTTTGGCGTGTCAGAGTCGAAATCGTGGCGCTTGCGAGAATACCGATCGGAACGTGCATGATGGGCGCTTCCTCCGTGACGCCTATCCATCGATCATGTCCACATCGTGTCAGTGGTGGCAATAAACGCGATGAATGAATGGATCATGAATAAATAGATAGATTAACCTATCAAAATATCAGAAAAAAACACACAACTTGTCTCAAAAGTAGCAAGAAAAGACGCTCGGCGTACAGGTACAACTCGTAGGTGGTAGTTATCACAACAAAACAAAAACAGAAACAAAAACAAAAATAAGCGAGGAAGCGAAGAACGGAGAGGAGAACATAGAAGATAAAACGGGATGACGACAAACGGCGGAAATACATTGAAAGACCGCCGTAGGCAGCAGCAATCCAGTATGGCGGTGCGTGGTGGTGGTGGTGTTGGTGGCGAAAAAAAAAAAAGCGAAAACGAACATGCGACGCGACTCGGAATGAAATATGTTACAGTCTAGATCACGCCACGGCAGGCATATGAGCAAGAACGAGCACCTTGCGGTACACGTGTAAGGATAGAAAGTGCCGAATGACGCTCCGACGCAACGGGAGCACTATGAACAAGTACAACACACGGGAAGAGCGTTTATGATAAATAGCAGAAGACACAAGACAGAAGGGGAAGGCATATTGGGGAGAACCTGCTCAATCGAAGCGAGCCCATATTGGAACAAGATAAGGAAAAAAGGGAGAGCATACACAAGGAAAGAGACAGAGGGCCAGAACTGAGAAGGTAAACGGTGGGTAACCCAAGGTCATTTGACGGGCAATCAACGGCGTCCACCAGCGAGGCTCTGTAAAGCAAGCAACTCGTTTGGGCCCAGTTGAAGGTCAAAAAATCTATGGTGACCCAACGGAGGGGATGAATGAAGTGGAGAACGAGGGTGGACGACATGAGGACGTGCGAGCAGCGGGAGCAGACAGATGACGAAGAATATTAATGAAGGGAAGGTGACGTCTCCCGCAACAGGCGGTCGATGTCAGGAGGTCGTGAACACGTGAAGATCGGCGGCTCAAATATCTTCACGAAGGTTGCGCCAAGAACATTATGAATTGTGACGACGTTGAGGACTACACAGATGTAAGCAAAGAAGATAAGATTAAATAAGAAATCGGAGGCTCACGATATGCAGTAGATCGAGAAAGTCAAAGTGAATCTCCTGCATCGCCGTCCGGACCATCGCCAGCCCGTTCAGCCTCCTTGTCCTTGTCGCCACGGCTTGACGTCGAAGGCTTGTTTCTTTTGCCCTTTGGTTCCCCGTTCTTGGAGGATCTAGAGCGCTTCTTCCCATTAGTGACGGTATCGGTGACATTTGCATCACCAACGTCGTCTTTCTTCGAAGTGTCAGCCGGATTCACGGTTTGAGGTTGCTCCGGAGCTGGTGCAGGTGCACCAGTAGGTGGGGGGGCCCCCGGAGGAGGTGGAGGGTGAGGAGGTGGGTATATAGCAGGATAATGTCCGTAAGGAGGATAACCTCCTGGGTGAATGTAATATTGCATCATTGGTGGTTGACCACTAACGTGGGGCGGGGCGCCATCAGGTCCGGGCTGGCCGTCGGGCGGGTGGGTGAGATAAGGAGGCGGATAAAAGAGCGTAGGGTAATAACCCTCTGGAGACAATTGAGTGGTCACTGCGTGAATGGCAGCAGCGGCTGTCGTTGCGCTGGGTGGTGGTGGTTGTGCACCTGCAGACCATTCCCCTATTAAATTTTCAGACACGGGTGGGGATGTTGAAAAGGTTCTTACCGTTGAACGTACCAGTTTCTCCACCAGATTTATTTTTTCTCTTGTATGGACCCCGCTTAATTCCCTTCTTTCGTTCCTTTCGTTGACCATCAACGCAAGAATCTGCGATGCCGTATTTCTGGCAGCGTTCACAAGGACGGTTTTCATCGCATCGTTTGCAGGCCGCAGCACAGTTGGTGCACTGAGATAACGTCTCAGTTGAACCCGAAGAGATCACGAGCAGGAACGAGGCTTACGGCCATCTTGACTTGTTTACGTTTGGGCTTTGCTGCCATCGCTTGAGGAGCAGAAGCCGACCCCGGAGCAGAAAATGCTGTACAAGATTAGGGTAAACGTCCAGGAAAGGTCCAAGATGAGACATGTAGACGTACGCTGGCCCTGAGGAGGAGGCTGGTGCACGTAGACGACACCTGGAGGCGCGAGCATCATGTACGGACCCGGAGGCATGGCATTCTGGCCATTCTCTGCGTGACTTCCTTCGGTCGGCGGAGGATAGAAGTAAGGTGGGTAAGGCGCCGTGCCCGGCGGAGGTGGGGGATATGCCCCGTTGTAAGCTTGAGGATACGGGATGACAGGCTGGGGATAAGGGTGGTCCTGAGCGGGTGCTGGGGTCTTGGTCTGCTCAGTCATTGACGGTCGGGATAACGATACCTAGGTCTGATGAGGAGCGGATGGAGATCAGAGGGCAGCTTGGGGCCTGAGACAGACGACGTACAGAGGGTATTGAGTGGCGTTGCTACGTGTCGCCGCCGGTGACGATGGCGGCGGGGCTGCTCTCGACGATGCTGGGGCCATTGTGTGAGTGTTGCAGGTCGAGAAAGGAGGAGCAGCCGAAGGATAGAGGGAGAGGAAAATGCTCACTCCGACTCAAACTGCGAGCGTCCGATCCGTCGCCGCTCAGACTTTGTCCAAGGTCCGCTCTGGTCGATTTCGGGTTCGTTCTGCCCCGAAGGAAGCGCCTGTTCTTCAGTATAACAAAACTTACACAAAGGGCCTCGTTTCTGCCAACAGTGGCCAGGGAAAGGTCGAAATTTACGGAAACCGGGGACGAGAAGAGCGTGGATGTTGACCAAACGTGTGAACCATGACCTGAAATTAGAAAAGGCCCGTGCGCTCATTTCAGGCTCATTGACCCACTGCCATCCATCGACGAGCTTCAGAGACCCAGCGGTGGTCAGGTCTCCAATTGCCCCCAATCGCCATTGATCTTTTGAACCAGGGTACGAGCGGCAGCATTTGCATCTGTCAGAATCTGCGAAACTGAAATCACAAAATTCTGCTGCTCCGACCTAACCAACTGGACTCCGCCAACTCAGCCGACTCTCAGTCGACATGGACAATCGCTGAGCCGGGATTATTCCTGAATTTCTCTCAAACCTCGGACTCTGGGACGGGTACACTCACTTTCTCGCTTGAAAAGCCCCTCTATAGCAGGATGAGGTAGGGCATCATTCGATTCACAACTCTCCACCCTCGTCGCACCCAATACGACAGGGAGGCGGAGATAACGACGGATTTCCACGTCCACCCAACTCGAACGTCTTCTCTCCCTACCTTCACAGCGCGGCTAACCTTAACATTGGCTACAGCAGGTTGGTGTAGTCTATCTGGATCTTTTCTACAAATTCGATGAATCTGATTATGACTTGTATCGTAGGATTCCATCCGAGCGTTTTCCGTAGCGACGGGATAAGTACATAGACAGGGATACTTGAAAGTCAAAGCAGTAAACTGCAGTAAAGCACGCAATTATGCCGCACCATCTTGGTCAAAGGGTACAAGCAGGAGCGCCCGCTGAATGGTTGACTGTCCTTTTGCCACTTCGCATTTCCTAGGTTCCTACAGCCTGGCGCTATTAATCTCCGTTCAAAGTTCCTGCGAGCACGGGTCAATTTCCCAATGTCCAATATGAGCGGTTCATCTGACTTGTTATGAACGTACAAATGCCGTATTGTATGGGAATCACCTCCCACAAAGAGGCACTTCCTGCGGAGGTTATCTGTAGCTTGCGTCATCTGCTGGTAAGGGGCGCGATGCCGATTTTAGCGCTGAAGCTCGATGCGGGAACCGGGAACCGCGTTCCCCTGCCCCCTGCTGGCCGTTACAGGCCCTGCATACTGAGACGGGGATGTTGCTCCTTCGGTGCATTCCAAAGTTAAACACATGATATGTCAAATTTAGAGCTCTCGATCAACCGCAGACCCGATAGGAAGAACGCGGAGCTTGTATCACCCAATGACATCTACTTATTCAGGCTCAGAAGGCTTTCAATACATACATTGGGCTAAAGAACGGCTGGAGCCCAAAATGTTCGTTCTAGAAATGTCTCCAATAGGCGCTGGGCCTCTGAATCGCACACATCATCACACCTTCATTCTATAGCTATAGCTACCTGAGCCCAGGCTGTCGGATAAGTCGCCGTCTAATGAAGAACCCTTGCGAGTTCGCTTTCGCTTCCATTTCACGGGACAAGGGCACGAGATGTGAAGGATCTTGCCTGGCAGGCGCTTAACCTTGACTAGTGACTCAGCGTTTCCGATTCCCCGATCGGACACCCTGTGCACGGCATCCTATCACCCGTGGCGGAAGTTCCAATCCCATCCCAGGGTGATTGCCCCAATCTGGGCGGCCGACGGACACATATTCACCAAGTGCAAAAAACGGTGCTGTAGAAGATAGCCATAGCGCTTGTTGGCACCGAGATGACGAGATCATGTGTCCTGGACCGGTACGGATTCGGAAATTGTGGTCAAATTGTTTTGTCTTAGCGCGGAGTTAGACGCTCGGCGCCTCGCGGCCGGCACGAGGCCCAAACCGACCGAGCCAGCGAGAAAAAAATTTCCCAGCTTATGCTCAGAACGTGGGGCGCTTAGAAGGCTGATGTGTTATATAAAAGGTCTGGCACCAGTTTAAGGGCCTTCTCTTCCTGCTATTCCCCTCCATCCCTGCCAGCGCCTGTCTTCCTCCCCTCCCCCCTCCTGCGATCTCTCCCCCCNTGGAGCCCGCCTTCAAGGGCGTTTGCTGAACCATCGATTGTAGCGCTTCCTCGTCCTAGATTTCGACCGATCTCCATCCATGACAAAGGCGACAGAGAACACACCACCCCAGAAAGAGAGGAGACGCCCAGAATCGAGAGGGGTGCGTGACATCAGTGACCATAATAAGGGCGGGCATTGACAAGGAGCCTGGTTCCTTTCTCGTCGGACGTTCGTAGGAGGCAGTGCCTTTATCTCAGCCTCACGGCAACGGCACCACATCCATACCGTCCACCGCAGCTTACACGGAACCTCACTCCAGTCCAATCTCACCAAATCGGTAGCATTCATTTTTGCTTCATTTCATCTCAAGTCTCACTTTCCTGGATCGCAGGCCGATTTTCTCCGTCTCATCTCCTTTGATGAATGCCCCCATAGGTAAGTCAGGCGCTCAAGCCACATGTGCGGCAGTTCCCGCTACGCCAACAGGTAAGCTCCTTAATTGCTTAGTCTTGCAAGAACAGCGTCTGACCTCTTCCTAGGCGCTTGCACACAAGCCGTAAGCGGTATTTAACCCTTCCCCAACCATGACGCCCGTTGAACACCCTTTTCTCCTCCCACCTCGTGTTTCTCGAACCTAGCCCAATAAGTCCGAAATGCATGCACAACACGCGCCAAGTCGACCCAACATGATGGCTTCCACATGTCACTCGCACGCTTCGGCGCTTGACAACAGTGAGTCGTGGCCACTCCAGCGCTTTCTCGCTCTCACCACCTCCGCTCCAGCTCCACACCACATCCATTCCCGCGGAATGAACGTAAGTACACCCGCCCAATGCATAGACATTGACGTTGAACCGTCCCGCCCCCTTTGCGTTCGAGATGTGCTCATTCATTGTGTCAGGGGTCCGAGTATGAACATGAAGACTTCACGTCACCAAGGCATCACGAAGCGAGTTACGAAAACAGCATGAAGCTCAAGTGCATGGCCTACCCGTTGGCAAAGCCCGCAACCATCCGCATAGGCGATGTCGGCGTCTTCACCGCCAACGGCACATTCATGAAACACTTCAATATCTGCGAGCCTTCGGAAATGCCCCCATACTTCATTCCCATGAGCACGCCCCTTCGCCCTGAGGACGTTTCGACGTTCCATGACTTCGATCAGCACACCTATCTCACCACTGAGTCAATAAGCCATCGAGAAGAATTTTCTTCGGGGAATATGTAAACAGCCTGCTTGCTTCTCGGGTATTTGCGTAGCTGATCAGCTTCTTGATTTGACAGCGGAGCGCGCTTCACCACTTCTACCGCCGAGGGCGCTATTTTGGCGCTTCCCACAGGCGCCTTCCGGACCGAATTGAGGGAACTGTCTAAATTCAGGGATTTCGTGGCCGCCAACACGGAGAACTGGACTCGCTACTGGCGTGGCATGATGCTCGAAGAACCCGAGCTGCGGCTCATCACAGGGCAGCTGTGTACCCAGTATTGGGGCATCGCCACGTTTTCTGGGAACGGTGATCGCAACCTGACCCTGACGTTCAACCAAACGGGTAACGAGAAGGATTCAAGATATGCATGGACTGCCCCCTCATTTGTAAAGACCAGCGTCTTCGGGAAGATTCGATTCAGTCGGCCTCCGGATACGCTCGCTGTCATGGCATACACGATTAGTCCTCGAGACGGTGTTGTGACGTCCTCTGGGAAGCTAGCCGGCAAATCACCTGTCGATGGCGAGATGCCATGTCGTGAAGTGGGACCTAGCCCTGTGAGTCCATTCTATTCCGCGTGTTCAGGGAGATGCTTATCCGTGCACAGCATCATATCTGCGACTCTATTAACGACAGGCTGCTAAAGATGGTGCGTTGCGTCAACTGTTTCACCCGGCCATGCAATGACAAGCTGTGACTAGACCAAAGCAAAGATCGCCATTTCTCATGACAGAGATTGGGTTGCGGTTCTCACAGAGGTATTGATTTTCTCCTGCCTTGCTGTGCTGTTCTAACTGTCAAACACTATAACAGTCTGACAAGGCGCTCCCGAGCGAGGCAGAGCTCATCAAGCGAATTTTTGCTGCGAACGAGCTGTGCCACGAAGAAGGTGATCAGCTTCTGGCCTACTTGTCCATCAAGATATGCTAACCAAATACATCAGGTGTTACGTTCTTGCGCTGGAAGCCTAAACGCACCGAAGCTGCTACCCCCGCAGACCTCCTGAAAGATATCGATAAACTCCGTGACACCCTCGATGAGGTCGGGGAAAGCGATCTTGCAAAGCGCGCAGACATTCTTCACTCCATCACAGAAAACATCCTGACTTACTTGCGCATTTCAAAGAACCGCGACCCACGGGACTCCAACTTCTTGTTATCCATCGCAGTTGGGAATGTCACGGAGGAAGTCAAGATTATGAATGATCTCCGACAACAACGAGCATCGACTATGCACCTGTTCGCTTCAACCATGTGGGCGCGCTTTATGACAGGAGGGGATGTGAGGTTCATGGATCAGGCAATTTCCTACTTCCAAAAGGCATTGAGCGTGGACAACCGACACGAGGCATCGATGTTCGAGCTTGCAACCGCTCTGTGGATGCGGTTCACTCGATACAATCAGCTGCAAGATTTGAACGAGGTGGTGATGCTTTATCGCGCGCTCCTTTTCAACAGGAGCCCCAACAATCCCAACGTAGTGGAGTGGCTGAATGGTATCGGGTTGGCACTTTGGGAGAGGTACAAGCGCACCAAGGCTATGAGCGATATGGACCATGCGATCTCGTATCTCCGACGAGCATCTGTGTCCTATCCAGCTCCGTGCGACCCGTTCACGCTGAGCAACCTGGGGAACATCTTGATGGCGAAGGCAAGGGCTTTCAAGGACACGAGCGAGTCGGACGAGGCTATTGCATGCTATCGCAAGGCGTTGAACAACGTGACACCCCTGCACCCGAACCGCTCCGCCTTCCTCTCCAATCTCGGTGACGCACTCTGCTATCGATATGAACGGCGCTTTGTGATCGCTGATCTAAACGAGGCCATTCGATGTTACGAGAGGGCGATCGAGCTTCCAGCACCTCATCATCGCGATCGTGTCGCATCCCTCAAGTTGTGTGCAGACAAGCTCCATTTGCGCTGGAATAGAACCGCAGATGTGGAGGACTTGGAGATGGCGGTCAAACACTATCAAGAAGCCAAACGTCACGCGCATCCGCAGCATCCAAAGTATGCGTCTGTCGCCGAAGCCCTCATACTCGCACAAAGGGATCTGGAGAACTGTATGCGCCATAGATCAGATTATGCCTCCCCTCCCCCTTCCAGTCAGCCATCCCCCGTGCTCGAACACTCTCCCGTTCCAACGTTGAGACCAACCTCATGGTCCACGACACCGTCCCATCCTGTAGCCGCGACAACCCCCTATCGAACGATGCCCAAGTACCGAATTGTTTCGCGATCGCATACGATGAAGCCCTATTCGCGCCCTCGTCGGGACTCTTCTGCATCTGAGAGTGAGTCGGGTACTGTTCATGGTTTCCATCATCATCGAGCCAAGTCGCCTGTTCCCAAGTCACCCCTTTCCAGTTTCAATAGGACCTCTCAGCACCATCCAAAGAGGCACCATACAATGCCTGGCATGCCTACTGGCCTTCCTCTCTAACTTCCACATAGACTTTCAGTTCTCCGCTTCTGTGTTCGTCAAGGTTTCAATCCCTTCCTTGCGACCGCGTCGTCGATGTCCCAGTGGTCGGTGTCATCCCCTCAAAGGGTTGATGTAGGTCATTGGAATAGTTCACTGCGCCGAGTCGCTCGTTCCGAAACCGCCTCAGACGACGCTGGGGCCTCCCCGAATTCTACCTCCAATCAATAGACAATTTCCTCTCAATACTCGATATACTACGCTGTTGGATCATTTGCTGCTCTGCTGTTGGTACCCAGGGTGGGCGCCCTTTGTTGTGGTGCGCATCCTGTCCGTATCACAGGTGGGCCCAGGATCCTTCGAACATCTCGCCAGAATCTTTAAGCTCGAGATGGTGATCGTCGCGCTCCTGCTAGACAAGAACCATCGAGCGAAACTCTTTATGGGCCGAAATCAGAACAGTCTACAACGGCGGGCAAATAGTGCCACGAGTTCAGACCTCTGTCTTCGCGCATGCAGAGATTCGGTCGGCGGCTCTGTCTTGCGCGAACACGATGATAGCGGTTCAGATGTTATGCTGCTTTTGTTTCTTTCCTTTTTACAGTTTGCATCCTTTCTTTCTTCTTTTCTTGTTCCATGATTGTAGTTATTTCCGAGCCCGTATTTGCCGCGTTTTTTNGGTGTCTTGAAGTTGAAGTTCAATTCAATATGTAATAGTTTTATGTTGTTCCTATTGTATGATGCCAATTTGGATTGCTTTCTGTGCTCTTCCCAAAACTGTGTGAACTGATTAGCATGGAATTGAGCAAGTGAAACTGGCAATATGACCCCAGGACAAGTTGGATATCAGAGCTCTAAGTACATAGAATATTGGTTAATGTCAATGTACCCCCCCCNGATTTACACCTTACAAACGAACTACCAACCAACCCTTTTACACTACTCTCTTTCACTCTTTCTAACAGCCGAATGAACGTGAACAAGCTCCCATAGAATCGAGCAAGTGAAAATGATGGTATGACCTCCAAGACAAGTTTGATTTCAGGACTCTTAGTATACAGGATATCGGTCAACGTCCATATATTTCCCGTTCTACCCCTCACAGCGAAACTACCAACCAACCCTTTTATATTGCTCTTGAATCTAATGGTCTTCCTTGCGGTGACTTGCCCTCTTCGCCCTTCCCTTGAAGCCCCAACCGATCTGGGCAGCCAGCTGGATTTGGACGTCTTTGCCAGCCTCCTGTAGTTCATCGGCAAAGGCCCACACCGAACTGGGGTTCCTGAGGAATTGCCGACCAATGAAGACGACGTCCGCAGCGCCTTCTGCCAGTACGCCCTCCGCAACGGGACCGGTTGAGATAGCCCCGACGGAGCCAACGAGGAGTCGAGGTAGGCGACCGTCGCCACTCTTCGGTGTGTCGATGTTCGTGGGATAGGCTTCATTCGCGCCGATGGCGCGCATAACGTCTTTGGCGAATGGTGCCTGGTAGGCAGGACCGCCTTTGATCTTCTGTGAAGGATGGTTTCCCCCAGAAGAAACGTCCAACAGATCGACGCCATGTTCGTACAGAATGGGGGCGAGACGGACGGTGTCTTCAGAGCGCCAAGAAGCTTCGTTGGATAAGGATTCTTCGAGCCAGTCCGTCGCAGAAACTCTATGTAGAATAGAAAAGAAGGGAAAAGAAGCGGGCGTATTAGACGGGATACGAAGAACATCGTTATCGATAGAAAAATCATCTCACCTCACGAATAAGGGCATGTCGTTGGGAATAATAGCGCGAACCGTGTCGACCGTCTCGATAAGGAGACGGATGCGGTTCTCGAAGCTCCCACCGTATTCATCGGTCCTTTTGTTGGAGATTGGGCTCAAGAATGAGTTGATAAGGTACCCATGTGCGGCGTGAATTTCTATGACGTCAAATCCGGCTTTGAGAGCGCGTCTTGCCCCGTCTGCATACGCCTGCACGACCCTCTGGATACCCTCCTTGGTGAGGGCCTTGGGCTGGGGGTAGGTGTCGGAGAAAGGAACGTCGGAGGGAGCCCAAACGTTGTCCGGCCAGCCTCCCACTTCCTCGGAGGCAGTTGCGTCTCCAGAGATCCAGGGAGCGACGGTGGATGCTTTGCGTCCAGCGTGTGCGAGCTGAATGGACATTTTCTGGGACTGGGAGTGTGCAAAGGTGACGATGCCTTTGAGAGGCTCGATGTGCTCGTCAGACCAGATGCCCGAGTCTTCTGGGGTGATGCGGCCTTCCGGTACGACAGAGGTTGCTTCAATCGTGGTAAGGCCAGGTCCTCTAGAAATTATCCCACCCACTACATCGTCGTCTGGGTCAGCGCATTGAGGAATGGAACAGAGTGGCCGTCTCACAGTGGGCAAAATGCCAGGGAGTAAACTTCCCATCCTGGGCAGAATACTGACACATTGGCGAGACCTAGAAAGACGATAGGTCAGAATGCGCGTTGAGATGACAGTATCTGAGCTGGAGTACCCAAATTCTGTTCTGGAATTCGACTCCTCGAATCCTCAGAGGCTGAAACAGCTTGGGGATGGGATGTCCACTGTGTTCAGGGTCCAAGGCAGACCCAGCAGGTGGGTTCTGAGCCGGGGTGAAGTACGGAATTCCTTCAGCAGGAACGTTAAGGTTGTTCGGAGCCATGGTGCTGGATAACGAGGCGTGATAGACGAGAGGATCGAGCTGGCCATTTTCAAGAGCTGAGACGCTGTCTTAAGTATGTTGCTGGAGCGTGCATCGTTCTCGCTTGTGTCAAACTGGATCTGAGAAAGCTGAGCCTGTAGACCGTCGTAATTCCCCGTATCAGCTTCGCCATCAAAAGGTCTTACATGAGCAAGCTGTCTCTACATACCGTGATAGGCAAAAGAATACTCCTGCATTCGTCTTTCGTGAAACAGAAGGCCTTCAAGTTCTCGGATTTTGGGGCCCCGGTGATGAGCATAGTCAGCAAATGAATGCCAGAGCCCTGTAAGGGAATGCGCTTACATCGAGAGACGTCACTGCCATTGATATCCATCACTGACGTCCCGAATGCAATGTTTAAAAAANGTTAAGAATAAACCTTGAATAAACCTATTCCTCGCTTAGCAGCAACTCGTTTCGATCGAGTGACCTCGGAGTTATGAGCCCCGCGCGCTACCACTGCGCCATGCTGCTATGTTGTCCGAGTAGTACCCGAATGTCTGCGTGCGTCTCTGAATCCAGGTGTCTCCAGATCTCATCGAACCCAGGTAGTATTTTCTCCTGAGAATTTATCTCGGTACCAACTGGCAAGAAAAGAAAATAGATTAAGAGATACAGTGCAATGGATGATAATAGAATACAAGGTATAAAAACACACGAGGCTGGATGAGTTGAAATGCGACAACGTTGTAATATGTATGCAACAAATGACGATTAAGAAGGCGATGCGGGAAATGCAGCAAAAACACTTGAGAGGGAGAGACAGAGGGAAAATAATACGCTCCAAAGGAGACCGAAAATAAGAGAGAGAACTTGAAACAGGAGTGGCAAGCAATAGACGACAGACGACGCCAAAATAAGACAAATAAATCGGAGACCAAGGACACTGCGAGGAGAGGAATACGAGATAAGACACGTTGGAACCAAGAGACGGGAAATCAATCAAGAGAGAGAGCGTGAGGAAGAAACAGTGCCAATCCAAAACAAAAGGAGCCAGACATTCCAAGAGGCCAGAAAAAATATCTAAGGAAAAGAAAAAGAAGACTTGCGTCCAAACCATCGGTATCCTGTAAATTCCAAAGAAAAAACCTGCATGGAAATGTTTTAGATTAGACCGTCTGGCCTATCAACCTATGAAGAAAGACACTGCCAACAAAAATAAGAGTGTCAGCAGCTATCTCTCCAGAGAGAGTATATGGCGACGGACGCTGTAAAGTTGTATTTTCAAAGCTCATCTCCTCCAGTCAAAGATCTGGAGATCCGAGTCCTGGCTGGACCCTCCACGTCTGCCGGGTCTGTCTTCGCATGCTGCAACGGCGGCGGGACGAACCCACCGACAGCGCCGGGACGATCACCGTGGCTCTCGTCTTCAGGCTCGGTAGTCGCAGCTGTATCAGGACTACCCGGGGAAGTCGATTGGCACGAGCTGGCCCAGTCATCCGTACTCGATTTTGTCGAATCCGAATTCTGACGTTCCCCTTCCCCCAATCTATCCTTCAAAATCTCCCGCTCGACAACACTCCGGTCCCCACCCTCGCTCGTATCGCCACCACCGCCACCACTCTCCTCCCCACCTTCCCTAGACCCGCCCGGACCCATATACAACTGGTCAAAGTACCCTTTCGGCTCCACACCACTCATATGATAATGGTGAGCATACCCCCAATACCCTCCACCCCCAGCCGGATGAGCATAATATTGCTGCTGCTGTTGCTGGTGCATTTCCGCACCCGACGCATCCTCCAGCATCTCCCGTTCACGTCCCGGATCCTTCGACCGACTCCTACTCCGACTCGACCCACGCTCTCTATTGCCATTGTTGTTGTTCCGCCGAACGGGCCCACCGACAGCAGCGTTCACATAGGGCTTCATCATCTGCCCCGGCTTCCCCCACGGCGCCCCAGGACTCATCGCAGCCAGACCGACCGCACCAGGGCTCATCGCCGGCACACCATGCCCGGCCGAGCCCCCAAACGAGTTCGACAGCGGGTGCGGAGGCGGATGGCCGTACGGGTTCGCCGCCTGGTGATAAGAGTGCTGCGGATGGTGCGCATGGTGCAATGGGTGGTGAGGGCCGAGCGCGTACGGCGACCCGGGCGACCCAAGAGGCTGCAGGAACGACGGCACCTGAGGGCATCTGAGCAGGAGCAGCAGTCCCAGGTCCAATCGTCGACGCGGGCGAGATAATAGGAGACTGCTGGTGCGGCACGAACACAAACTGTTGCGGGGGTAGAGAAAGCGTGCCTGGGGCGTTGGGATGAGGTCTGGGTCTATTCGACTGCTGCATCCTCTGCTGTCTTAGTTGAAAGTGAGAGGTACCTCCAGGACCGATAGGCGAGGTGGGGTACATGCCGGGCGAAAGGAACGGCGCTTGCTGCGACCCGACAAACGTGAACGGCGGCATCGAGGGCGTCATCGGCGGCAACCCATGCGGAGTGAGCTGTGTCATTGGATGCATCGGGGGGTACCCATGAGGGGGAGGAGGAGCCGGCGGCTGGAAATATCCAGTCACGTCCTTCTTGCTGCTCAGCTGGTGCGGCATCTCGCTCTGAATGGCCGACAGCGAGTCCTTCCTCAAACTATGAGCCTGACCATCACTCTTCTCTTCAACGCGAACCTGCCGTGCCTGAACCGTCGGTTCGCCAGAATGACTAAACTCCACAAAGCCACCACCACTACCGCCACCTTCTTGGTCCGACCCAGCCTTTGCAAAGGGATAATACTGCTGGAACAATCCTTTGCCCATGCCAGACTCCGAAACGTCATGAGGGCCCACTGCGCCCGAACTCGAAAAGGGCGGGGGCAAGGCGATAGACCCAGGGTGGTGCGGGTGAGGACTCCGTTCCTGCCCTTCCTTCTCCGAATAATCCGTATTCAGCCACCCCTCCGAGGCATCCACACTGCTGACATCCCCCTTTCCCGAACCTGTTCTAGAGGTACCGCTAAAGCTCGTCGACGAACTGTTGTTATCCGACGCAGAGGTTGCCGAGCCCGTGGTGGAGACAGTACTCAACGGACGCCTCGTCCCAGATTTACCGGGAGACGTATCTCGTGAGAACGCAGCCTTGGACGAAGACGCTCCTGCTGGTCCCAACGCACCTCCTCCTCCGCCTCCGCCTCCAAGCCCAAGCGGCAGCGATTTCGTACTGGCCGCAGCCGAGCTCGCCCCGGAAGAATGGCTCTCCCGCAGACTCGTCGGCCCATAATGCCCAGACTGGTGTATCCGTTCCGGGGTCTCGAATAGCGAGGCCGTAGACGAAGCAGCCGACGCGGCAGAGGACGTCGTCGCCGATGACGTTGTCGACAGTTTGGGAAGTTGCGGTTTGGGGCTATTACTTCCACTCGTTGCCAACTGTCTCGAGCCATGCAACAGCTGATAGAGCTGCTGTTGTTGTCTAACTTCGGTTGCGGGGTAGTCCCTTGACGCCTCCCTGTCTCGCTCACTCTGGTGATGCCGGCTGCCGCGCTGCTCTCGTTGAAAATATTGTCGGAAATGGATTGGCAGGGGCGTGGTTTGCGGTTGGAGCTGCTGGTGCTCAGGCGGCCCGGGCTCGTGTCGGTTTTGATTGTCATTCCTTTCCACATAGGCATTCGCATTATCTAGGTCGTCAAGAGAAGGGTCGAAATCGCAGTTGAAGGAGGGTGGGGGCAGCGAGATATGAGTGGGCCTATTGGCCCTGGACTTCGACGGAGATGTTGAAGTAGGGGACGGAATAGAGGCGGTGGAGCTGGCCCTATGTCTAGAGATGGTCGGGTCGTCACCCCCTTGCCCTGGATCACCCAGAGACACACCGGAAGGCGCGAGTTCGACCGATACCGCAGAATAGAGGGGTGATGGCTGATGCACGGCCTGGCTTTGCTGATGTGCTTGGAGCTGTCGCATGAGGGGAGATGATGCGCTTCGACTGTTCATTGACGGGGGTTGTAACGACGAAGTTTCAGAGCGCAGCCTCATCGCCTGAGACGTTCGACTGGAAGATGAAGAGTTTGTCGGGGAGGGTGAAGTAGGGCGCTGCGACGTCAAAGGATCGCCGAAATTGAGCATAGCCATAGATTGCGTGAGGGGGGAGGATGATGGAAGGTGAGAAGGAATGAGAGGAGAGGCGGCAAGTGAGGCGCTAGTCGAGATAGGGACACGATCATGGTGCACCTTGAGTTGGCGGCCATTAAACTCGTACCTAGATTGAGTACGATTAAAATCAGATTTCACAACGCGCAAAAGATGCTCGCGCCGACGGCTAATAGTAAACTCACCCGCTGAACCATCGTTTCGCTCTCTCGGTTTCCTCCTCAGTCCTCAAGGTCACAGTGCCAAACCCTTTGCTCCGACCATCGGGTCCAAGGGCGACATCGGCGCGGAGAACAGTGACGCCTCCAGGAGTGCGTCGGAAAAGATCTTTCAAATCTTGCCACTGGACATGGTAAGGCAGCTATAGAGAGAAGGCGGGCATCAATAAACCGTCCCAAGAAGGATGAAGGAGGACAACAGAAAATAAGGGGTGACAAAACTGTGCGATACTATTGGTGCAAAGATAGAAAAGAAGGCACGCACATTCCCGACAAACAGCGTCCTTCCAGGAATACTTGGCGGCTGTTGCTGCTGCTGTTGCTGGCTTTGATATTGTTGCTGGAGTTGTTCGAATTGGCTCTGGCCATGAGGAGGGGCATGCAGTTGGGCGTGTAAGTGGCTGAGTGAGAGGGTTTGAGGTTGGGGCGAAAAGATCTGACGCGATTGGCCGGTCATCTGCTGATTTTGGATAGAGTATGTCGAGGGCCCAAATGGTGGTGCGGGGGAGAGAATGCCTCTGGATGCTTGTGGGGGTTGATTCATATACACGTTGGAATTCATCATCGAGACTCCAGGCATCAAGGATGCCTGCGACGGCATACCAGATTCGCCTGGCAGTGGCATTGGCCCTCCAATCCTGTCCACGCGAACCTCGAGTATTCTGGATTGCCATTCGAAGCCATTGAAATGGTCTATTGCTCTCCCAGCATCTTCAGCGGTGGCAAGGAGCACGGTGCCAAACCCGCGCGAGCGGTTATCGGGGCCAAGCGACACGTCTGCGCGGAGCACAGTTCCGGCTCTGCGGAAGAGGTCCTTCAAATCCTGCCAACGGACCCGGTAAGGTAGCTGCAAGGGGCAAGCACGGTGAGCTAGTGGCGAGGAAATGAAGTAAGGGGCTTACATTGCCGACGTAAAGCTGGGTACGTGTGTCCCGGGGTGGCACGGTCCTTCCATCGCTGGTTCCGGACGTCTTGCCCATGCTGGCGACGGACGAGGTTGAACGGGGCGAAGAGCTGGCGGTGGAGGAGGTGATGGCGGCGCGGATGGCTGCCTCAATGGCATCTTCGGATGGGGTCGACTGGGCCGTGGTGGTCTCCGTGTCTGGAACAGTGAGTCGGGGCTGGGACGACGCGGTGGCGGTCGAGGAGGAGTCGGAGGAAGAAGCGTTTGAGGCTGCGGTGTGGGGTGGAGGAGAAGAGGTGCAAGTCTGACTCTGTATGATGGTATGAGACGGGGACGCAGGGGCCAAATTGACGGTATCTTACGTGGATGTGGGCCTCCATTTAAATCCAACGCGCACGATCGCAGTCGTCCTGGTGATTGAGCGAAGGAAGGCGAGTGCTGGCAATATACGCGTCCGTCAGCGCTCCGTCCGACCTGGACGCACAAGACTGACCGAAGTTCTTCGATACTCCAACACTCCAGGGCTGCTGATCGTGTATCCAGCAATAAAATAGGAAAAAGGAAGGTCGTGGGCGTTACAGAATGAGAGGCAGCCTGGCAAAAGTTGAGCTGCCAAGGATATTGGAGCATGTCCACCGCGAGCCTTAACCGCTGCCTCCCTTGCCGATGGCAAATTTCGAAAGCCCCACTCGCCGAAACAGCACAACAACGAACCCATTGACGTGAGTGCCATGGTCTAGACCGCCGAGTCCCAAAACAGGGTCCACATTTACGGTTCAGCCCCGGCATTCCACATGTTCCTCAACGCCCTCTCGAACCGTAATTGACATCCCAGCTGCCGCAATCCCCTTCCCAAGTCCTCGAAACGCCACTCCTCCAGGACCTTGGCGACCACCCGGAATGATGAGGCTTCAGGGCGGTTCTCAAAAAGAGGGTCTTAATCGCCATGCCCTGACGTCATGGGAAGGTCTGAGATGGGGATATCGGATTTTTGAGAAGCCAAACCGATTCCAACGACCGACACATTTCAGCACAACATGCATACCCTGGGGGCCAACAACACACGGTGTATCGTCGAGGCACAGGCCAGAGACCTCCAATCCGCGGCCCAACGATTTTTACACGGCGCCCTTCGCTCGAACACCCTCGATTCTCATCACGGCTCACTATTCGCAGAATCCCAAACCATCTCGTCATAGGGTGTGCAAAAAAGTGCAGAGGTCTCCAAAACCGAATCCCCCTAATACGTCAAACCTGGGACTCACTTCGGTCGCTCTCTCTCCCCCCCTCTCTGAAACGTCGGTGGTTTACTCTCGCGACACACCTCGATCCAACACCATGGACCGAACTCTATCTGCAAAGTCGACTGTACTGCCAGGAAGGGACCTACAGCACTTTCCCCCCCCTTATTGTGGCGCTAATTTCAGGAATGAATCCGGCAAATACCAGGTGGGGGAACGGTCCGGTTCTAAAATACTATGTGCCCCCTTCTCCGCCGGCACAATGATGATACACTCGCAGAGCACCCTATCCCCCCCCGCCCCTAGGCAACCAACCTCCTGTCTTCTCACTTCTTACTTAGCTTGGAGCTGGCTGCGAAAAACGAAACGCATCCGTCGCACGCACGAGAAGCACGGACCGAGCAAACTCTAGCTTCGAAGGTCTCAGCGCCTACAGTTGACTTTGCACCCCATTTTTTTNCTAATGACACCCGAGCAAAACTGTAACATAATGATATGTATATGGGAGGGGTGGAGATCCCGGGGCCAATCTGGTGGACGGACCTCGAAACCATATCGAATCGTGTCGTGTTCGTGTCCATGTCATCGGTCTCGGAAGATCTATGGGCATTGTAACAATCACGTACTAGTATGGAGGTCGAGATCATATGCAAGCCTATTCATTCGTCCGTGGTGCTCAGTCATTCATTCATTCCGCAATTCAGTGTGTAAGTAGTATGAGCGGACAGAGATATATATAGCAGGTAGTTCAACGAGTAGAGGAGACTTTTTGGCATGGGATCTTAATTGGACGACTACGCATCGCACTTGCACTCGCTATCGGTCGCGGGCTGCCTCCGGGGGCAGAGCAGATCTAGCAAACTCAGCCCCAGGTCTACTAGTATGCAGAGATTCGGCGCTCACTCGTTCTGTCGGATGTCTATCACCCCTCTTCCGAGCACTCTGAGCACGCAAGGCTCAGATAAATTTTTTTCGATTACGGTCCAACCGCAGCTAAAGATACATCTGACGCCCGAAACGAAAGGAAACGCCGTGAAAGCGAGGGGTCCCCCTCGAGGACCAACGCCATACAGCCAGTCAGTCGGTAGCCGGCCATGAGCTCCTGCTATGTAGCACAGTACCTAGGCTGTAGGTCCGGCTCGAAGCCCATTCAAACGCAATGCCACAAGCACGCCCAGTATCAAGGGGGAGGTTTGCTTTGCGGAACTTGGATCCATGCATCCCCTCGCTGCTCGAGAGCTCGAGCCCACCGACTGAATAGATGTATACCATAAATTTAGCACCCCAACTCATGGCAAGTTGTCGTCATCGAACTGCCAAGTCCCCGAAGCGAATGATATACCCTCATGTCCCCATCACTGTCGGGTCGGTGTTAGAGGTGCGTCCGTCGGGTAAGGGCGACCCTTGAACCTTCAATAAATTTCGCCTTCGGGTACTCGGTCCTCTTCGGTCGGGCTGTCGCGTACGAGGGGCTATGACATTGTTCATTGGCGTCAGAGTCATTTCCGTTCCGCGTTTTCCTGCTCAGCGTCCCTCAAGACGTTACCACTGGCCGTGATGATATGAACGACTATAACATTCGCGGGAAGCCAACCGTCCAGTAATGCGACCGTAGGTACTTACTTAGTGCTCGCCATCAACAGGTACCCCATTCGTCATTCATCTCGAGAAGGCTGAGAGCGGCCGGGCCAGGGACCAGGGTCGATGGGAGGCTTTTGTGACGTACATGTATAAGGTTCTGTGAACAGTTATCACCAGGCAACAACAGAACAGGTGTCTTTCGAAAAAGGAATTGGGAAGGAAGCAAGGAGATGTTCTACCTAACCAAGAACAAGGCCTGGGGCTAGAATCCTGCAGATTAAAGAGAGCGAGAGAGCGTATTAAGATTCCACGGGTATACAAAATAAATACGAATAAAATCTCGAGCTAGGTGAACACTTGCACGGAGAAATAGATCATCCATGACAACACGAAGACCCAGTTATCAGTCCTCCACTGGCTCAGGGTTCGCCTCGGCATCAGCAACAATGGCCTCAAGTTCTGCCTGCAACTGGTCCCAGTCAATCTCAGCCTGATTGAATCCATTAAAGTTCAAAGTCAGCGAAACGATGAAAAAAGGGGAAAGAAACGGAAAGAGACGAACCCTATGCTCGGCGACTCCCTTCAAAACATGAGACAAGCCGATCCCTTCGCACTCATCGGTATGTGCTTCATGGATGGTAAGGTTCTGTCCCTCCTCCCTTCTGAAATTCAGTCCAGGGGTCGAGTAGTCCTAGAAGCCCAAGTGACCGTCAGCGATAGGCTCCTCTAGATCTCCTGAAGAACAAAGAAAGATAGTGATACTCACGCAAGCACTCTCAGACCTCAACGCCCTCAACTGACAAATCGTATCCTTCTTACAAGTCGCATCACACTCCATCGGCTTCCCACCTTCCAGCCTCAGCGACTGGTAAAGCTCGAACGCAGTTTGGTTCCGCTCGAAAGCCTCGGTGACGCGGTGCCAGAAAGCTGGGTTCAGAGATGCGGTGGCAGGGTGGCCAGGGACGAGGGGACCGTAGAGTTCTCGAGCAGAGTAGACGAGTTCCCATTTCGCTGTTGAACGTCAAAGCGTAAAGGGTGAACATTTGTCGGGTTGGCAGTATAGATGCATTGAATGCGACACGTACGTTCATGGTCGAACGAAGGGTCGTTCACGTCGCTGTGATACACCTTGGAATCCATAATCTCGTAAGTATCAGGATCGACATCGTAGACTTTGAACCGGGGGTTGCTGCCTAGAATAGACGAGAGCGAAAAATAACGTCAATCTCCCACACGTACAGCCGATTGTTACGTTCAAGAGATGCAAACGTACTCCGGGGAGTGATAGCAGGCACGACCCACGCCATGCTTGTCGCCGTGTCAGCACTTTGGCGACTGTAGTCAGAGTAACCGACGGCGAATTGATCCTGGTGACTATGACCAAAGAACTGTCCAGCGATTACGTGCTTGTACCGCTGAACAACTTGGTCGAAATAGTTGGTCTGACAGGTACCAGGCACAGGAGCCCATGATGAGCTCGACGGTGAAGATGGAAATAGGCTCTGCATACCTGATCGCGGAGAGCATCTTTGCGATTAGTAGGCATGTGCGCGATAATCCAAACCCTCTGGCCAGCATCCTCTGCTGCCTGAAGTTCTTGCGCAGCGAACCCAATAATTCCGTTGGGGTCAGGACTAACCGAAAAGGTGAACAAACTCGACAGCGGTGCGCGAGGGGAGGCACTCACAAAGCCTTGTTGGAGTCATACAGCCAGAAGCTGGTTAGGGAGAGTAAGGGCCTGTGCAATCCATGCAAGTGAATATTCGTTCGCTTACTTGGACTTGTACCAGTACACGGTGTTGATAGAAAGGATCCTGATGCAAAGGGTCAGCGCCAATACAAGAGAGAAGATCGTCGTACTCACTTGAGGTTCGTGCCTGGAACAATGGCGGAGTAGCTCCCAGAGAGACGAGCAGCTTGGTCTGCTGCGGCCTTGCCAATGACAGGCTATGAACGATAGTCAGGGGCATGAAACGATCAATGACAGCTGCGCTGACCTCCCATCCCTTGCTGACTGTATCAAACACCCATTGGGAACTGGCACCTTTCTTGGTGGTGGTATTCCTCGGGAACGCATTGGTAGGTGCGGATTCACTGTTCCATTGTGTAAGGATCCATCTGTTCGATAGTATGGTATGAAAGGAGACTAGACTCACTGATTTCCTAACGCAGGATAGACGGGAACTTGGGGGATCGTCGTCAACTCCCTATTGAACTCTTCGATATCATGCTGAACGGTCCTGAGTATGCGTTGGAGTCAGGCATGGTCGGTCAGCGATAACGGACATATTAGAGATACTTACACTCGATCCGCGAGCCATACGGAAGCTAGGTGACAAAAGATCTCAGCCCTCATCCGTTCATCCGGTAATAGATCGCTCTCTCGTACCCTCGATAACATCACCAGTGAAAATGGAAAACTTGTTGTTGCTTCCGATAGTGCGAAGGAAGTTCTGCGCAAGGAAAGTCGGCGTGTCACAGTTTCTGCTTCCATATGGTCTAGCAGCGTTAGTAACTGGTCCGGTTTGATCAGCATAGTTTCTGCAGCAGATGGGCTTGGTGCAGCTAGCTTCCGCTCCCACCTGTCAGGAAGTAGTGTGAAGCTAAGACAAAGATATTGAAAGAACCTTGGGCTGCCTACCGTATACTGTCGATCAATATGGATGTCGCTAAAGTGTACCACCTGGAAAGGCGTCTTTCCACTTGATACGAACGTTTTGGGATTGGCAGGGGCAGGCTTCGGAAATGGAACCTTGTATGCGTTGACAGCGGGTGGCTGGCACAGTCCTACGAGGGCATCGCAGAGCTTCTCCGCGGTTTGCCCAAAAGGACTGATCGAACGCAAATCGTGCGCGAGGATGGGAGCCTGCGTCTTGACGGCACCTTCACATACATCCCTGTCTATCATACCAGGCTATGATGGGTCAGATGCAGAGATCGAAGAGGCTTGGTGGAATAAGAACTCACAGAAATGACTTTGCACACTGCGACGAACGTCTTGGTGAAGGGTCCATCTCCGAGAGCGGCAAGCACTTTCAGAGGAACGAACAAGCCCTGGCAAGTCGCGCAGGTAGCAGCATTCTTGATCGCATTGACGATATCGTCAACCAGACCAGCATTGGCAGTCGTAGCCGCCAACGCGAGGGTCAATGCCACAGGTCGAAGTACACGCATTTTCGCGGTGGGCACTGGTGATTGGAGGGCGCGAGGGAACCGCTCGCCTTGTTCGCGACGTATCTATATACCTGTTTGAAGCATATTGTTTGCGTTGGATCTGCGTCTCATTCTTGGACAATGCTGGGCGTGGACATGAACGTTGGCGCTCGGCCACATGGGAACCTGTTCCCTGTCTGTCAGACGCTGGCCTTCACTGCCGGAGGCTTTGGGAACGTAGGGAAACGTTCGCAAAGCAGGCAGCAGGATACGCGAGTCAGGCTCAAAGAAGTTTGAAGATACGGCAACCGCTCCATCTCGTTCGTTCGAAAGTGTGAGGAACGACAAGAAAGAAGCTACGATCCATGTGGAGAAACATCTACAACTTTGCCAATGTGATTTCCCCGTGGTTCTCCTGGAATTCTGGTGGCGCCCGACGCTGCCGCACAACGGTGTTCAACGGTAGACAGCGGTACACCGCCAAGCAGCAATTATGTATGGGGAAGATAAAGCTAGGAGTTCCCCCCCCCCGCTTGCATGGGAAGACCCAAGGACATTGGAACGCCGTTGGAACCCGGTTGGGAACCCATGAGTGGTCAAGAGACCAATTTCCTCGTGTCCAATAGTGAAGCCGAGCCGTGTTTGCTAATGCCGTGCGGGATAAATAATGCACCGCCACAGATGTGCTCCCTTCGAAGCCAGCCCCTCTCTGGCCTGGACCCACCTATTTATAAGGCCTTTTCCAAGCTTAGTTCTCAGTTGACTATTATTAGCTGTCATTACTCTGCGCTATCAAGATCCAGCCCCGACGGAAAACCGTTAAGCCCCAAGCGTTTAATCCCCCACAATTCTGGCCAGGGAGCTATTGGAGTCTGGAATCTGGATGCATTGTTCTCTGTCCGAGTGAGGTCACGGCTGACCTTATGTCTCAGCCACCACTACTGGAAGCAGATATATAAAGACTTGGGAACTAGCGATGAACGAGACATTCCACTCTTCGAATCCTTATCTCAATCTACTTCGTATCTTCTCGCTATGGCATCCATCCCCAAGGTTCAGCGAGCCGCCGTTGTGCAGTCCACTGGGTCTGCCGTCGAAGTGCGAGACGACTATCCAGTGAAGCAGGCCGACGAGCTCGCTCCTGGTGAATGCCTCATCCGCCTCCACTGCACGGGGGTGTGCCATACCGATCTGCATGCTGCAAAGGGCGACTGGCCCGTCCCACCAAAAGTCCCTCTCGTTGGAGGTCACGAAGGTGTTGGGGAGGTTGTCGCTATTGGCAAGAACACGAGCAACTCTCCAGTCAAGATTGGAGACCGCGTTGGTATCAAATGGATAGCGTACTCGTGAGTCTAGATCCTGTTCTGCGCACTGTACCCGACGGCCAACTAATCGCCATATTTCCGATCAGCTGCTTGAATTGCGAGAACTGTCTCAAAGGCTTAGAACAAAGTGAGTTACATTCTTGACGATGGTAATCTGCCGATCTCTGACACGTTCTATAGACTGCTCCAGCGTCAAACTTAGTGGCTACACTACTGATGGCACGTTCTGTCAATACCTGGTATGGCATAGTCACTTTCCTTCTTCATACTACGAAACGCTTAAACCCTGCTCAGGTGTCCTGGGTGAACTGCGTTACCCCTGTGCCTGATGGGATCGACAGCGAAGCCGCGGCTTCCATTCTTTGCGCCGTAAGCTCAGTCATCTCCCTATATCTTGTTCTATTCTTATGCTGGTTTAAATTAGGGTGTCACCGTGTATCGTGCTCTCAAGTACAGCCAGTCTCTACCACACGAATGGGTTGTTCTGCCCGGCGCTGGCGGTGGTCTCGGTCACCTTGCGATCCAATATGCGAAGCACTTTGGCCTGCGAGTTATCGCCATCGACACCGGCGAGGAGAAGCGACAGCTCTGCGAGAAATTGGGTGCGGACGCTTGGATCGACTTCAAGACCAGCAGTGATATCGTAGCAGATGTTAAGAAGATTACAGGTGGCCCGGGTGCCCATGCTGCTGTTGTCACTGCTGCTTCGCCTTCTGGTTATACTCAAGCTGTCGATTACTTGCGTGAAGGTGGAAGGCTCATGGCTGTTGGTCTCCCTGCGGACGCCAAGCTCGAAGCGTCTATCTTCTTCACTGTCTTCAAGGTAAGCTTTACAGAGATCTCGTGCGATTTCATTTGTCTCAAATTTATCCACCAGAACATCCAAATTATTGGATCTTACGTCGGCAACCGTCAAGACGCTGTAGAAGCCGTTAGGATCGCGGCCGCTGGAAAAGTCAAAGTGTACTATGCCTCGAAGCCTTTGTCTCAATTGGCACAGTGAGTTTCCCCTTCATATCCTTGGCCTTTTCTCAGCGAATTGACATTCGTTTTAGGACTTACGAGGATATGAGCCAGGGCAAGATCGCTGGTCGCGTCGTCCTTACCATGTGATTGGATTTGGGCATTGGAACTTCATTTTTTTNCAACGGAATTTGGGGGAAGCGGAATTAGGGTTGTAAATTAAGCTTGTATATTATCTTTCGATGGCAATCTGTGACCTTTATCATCAACATCTAGGGCTGCGGCGCTTCATCCGATATAGTCAATGATTATAGTCCAGTATTGACATTAACCGTCGATGGCGTTGCTACTACACGACACATAATTCTCTCTCGAAGTCCCACCAAACGTCTTGACGTTCGGAAATGCGTCAGCAATCGCCTCGGCGCAATGCACCCACGCGGGTCTCCTCCCTCTCAAGGATACAATATGAAGGTGCCCCAAATTCCAGTGTGCAAAGTTCTGAGCTTGCATTCCCGCGATGAAGTTTGCCTGCGGGTCCACCAAGGGGGTGGTAGCGAAAGGGTTCGGTAGCTCCCTCCCATCGAATGTGCGATACCGAACCGTGAACCGTTGAAGACGAGGAAGCGCGTGTGACATGAAGATAAATACTTGCGGGCAGAGTTTGTCGATGGGTAGATGCAGAGCTGTGAGGACGTTGGTAGGGAATTTGAATAGGTTCACGACGTCCTTGAATTGTGTGAATTCCAATGCAACCCCGTTAACGTCCAGTTCGGTTAGGGAGGTGGCCATGGAGTTGATGTACGCCGACAATTCATTGAATAAATCATTGGAAATGAGGGGGGTAGCGCGATAGCGCGGTAATCGTGACAGCAGAGAAATAACGCGGAGGTGTAATTTCGATATTCGGATATTGTATCGTTGTTTCGCCTGGAACGAGAATACACCGGCCAGTCGAGTTTTGTCTAGTTCCAACGACAGCTCTTGCAGCTCCGGAACCTTCGTCATGATAAGCCGATGAATTGCACTCGCGATTCCAACACCCTCAGGGGAGAAAGCATGCGAGAAACGGAGTGTCATCAGAGAAGGGAATGGGCCGATACGGTTGAGAAGTATGGAAGAGTCGAAAGCGCCTCCACCAAATACGCCCAACACGAGATGCTTGATATGGTTATTGCGGTTAAGGAAAGCGATTATCGTGCTATCGAGTATGCCGATCGCTTGATCCTCTGTGAGGGACGTGGTTGAACATGACAGCTGGAGGACAACCCGTTCTAAACGTGGCAGAGCCTCGGGTGGAAAAGCCCACCCTGCATCAGGCAGGGATTCGGACGGGCTATTGACGCCCATTGGGAAATTGAGCACCAGGGTTCTCAGTGTGGACCCGAACGCGGTCCACCCTGAACGAAGGAGGTCTGGGAAGTGGGGATGCCAGCCTGACACTCGAAGTTCGGCTTCAGAGTATTCTATTGTGAAGGTTGTAACTCTTGTAAGGTTGGACACGATTTCGACAAGGTCGTTGTCTGTTATTTCTTGATTTGACACGACCAGCTCAGGCTCCAACTTCTTCTTTGTGTTACGCGGTCGCTTCTTGTCCGGAGATGTAGATTCAAGATATGAAGGTTTTATCTTGAGCGGTAGACATGATAGTGCTGCGGGACGGAGTGTAAGGTCCTGAACGTAGAGACCGAGAGAAGGTTCCCTGAAGATAGTAGTAATCGCACTTGATCGGTAACGTAGCCTTGCAATGAAGGAGATTTTTACTCACTTGAGTCGCTTAAGCGAGAGAAAGACTTGAGGGTTGGGGAATTCTCCGAGATGTACAGTCTCATACTTTGTTTTGAGGTAATGGTTCAAGAAGGGACTGCTCAAGGAGAAGAGGTTTTGAACCTCGACCCAGCTCAAGAATGATGCTATGGAGAGCCAGATTTCGTATGGAAGATCGATAGCATATGGTTTAGCAAGGCCTCGTTGTTTTGACATTTGAAACATCGCCGATAGATTGGTTGGAGATAAGGGTAGGGGCTGAACCTCGCTGTTGCTGTGAAAAGGCAGAGGACTTTGACTGATCCGATTCAGTGTGCCGGCATCGGACTCTATGTTGAGCAAGGGCCAGATCGCTAGTCGCGTTGTCCTTACTATGCAGCGATTGAATTCGAAAATTATAAATCAACTTGTATATAATCTTTCGATGTCATACATCCGAGCCAGCGTTCCGTCAACAGCGTTGGAAAGAAAACATTATCGCATTAAATGTGCTGTCCATTACTCCATGACACATAATTCTCTCTCGAAGTCCCACTAAACGTCTTGACATTCGGAAACGCGTCAGCAATCGCCCTGCCGCAGTGCCCCCAAGGTCTCACTCTCACGCTTACAATATGGAGGTGCTCCAAATTCCAGTGTGCAAAGTTCTGAGCTTGCATTGCTTTGGTGAACCTCGACTGCGGGGCCACAAAGAAATCGTCAACCAAAGAGTTCAGCAACATTGACAGGCAGAACGTTCCTACGAACCTCGTTTCTTCTCATCCAGGTCTCCGAAGTCCCAACAGTCGGTGGCGGCCGCCCGTCGAGTATGCAATACCGAACCGTGAGCCGTTGAAGGCGAGGAAGCGCGTGTGACATGAAGACAAAAACTTGCGGATCGAGCTCGTCAATAGGTAGATGCAGAGCCGTAAGGACCTTGGTAGGGGACTTGAATAGGCGTACGACGTTCTTGAATTGCGTAAAGTTCAAGAAAACGCCGTTTACGTCCAGTTCGGTCAGGGAGGTGGCAATGGAGTCGATGTATGCCGACAATTGCTTGAAGAAGTCATCGGAGATGAAGGGGGGAGCGCGAATGTATGGTGGTCGCGTCAACTCAGAAGCAACGTGCAAGCGTAATTTCGATAGTTGGATATTGTACCGTTGTGTCTCCTGGAGCGAAAACACACCGGCCAGTTGGACGATCCTGTCTAGTTCCAACGACAGCTCTTGCAGCCCCGGGACCTTCGTCATGATAAAGATATGAATTGCACTCGCGATTCCAGCACCCTCAGGGGAGAGAGCATGCGAGAAACTGAGTGTCGTCAGAGAAGGGAATGGGCCGACACAGTTGAGAAGTATGGAAGAGTCGAAAGCGCCTCCACCAAATACGCCCAACACGAGATGCTTGATATGGTTGTTGTGGTTAAGGAAAGCGATAATTGTGCTATCGAGTATGCCGATCGCTTGAGCCTCCGTGAGGGACGTGTTTGAACACGATAGCTGGAGGACAACTCGTTCTAAACGTGGCAAAGGTTCCGATGGAAAGGCCCACCGTGTACCAGGTAGGGACTCGGACGCGCCGTCGACGCCCATTGGGAAATTGAGGACCAGCGTTTTCAGTGTTGATCCGAACGCTGTCCACCCTGAACGAAGGAGGTCTGGGAAGTGGAAGTACCAGCCTGACTCTCGAAGTTCGTCTTCAGAACATTCAACTGTGAGAGCTGTGACTTTGGTGAGGTTGGACACGATTTCGATAAGGTCTTTGTCTGTTATTTTCTGATTCGGCACGACCACCCCAGGCTTTAGCTGCTTCTTTGTGTTACGCGGCTGTTTCTTGCTCAGGGAGATAGGTTTGAGAGACGAAGGTTTTATCTTTAGCGGTAGGCGTGATAGTGCTGCAGGACGGAGCGTAAGGTCCTGAGCGTATAAGCCTAGAGAAGGGTTCCTTTCAAAGATAGTAATCCCATTCAGCGGCAGCATTTGCAATTAAGGAGATATATTTCCTCACTGGAGTCGCTTGAGCGAGAGGAAGACCTGCGGATTGGGGAGTTCCCCTAGATGTACAGTCCCATACTTTGTTCTGAGGTAATGGCTCAAGAAGGAGCGGTTCAAGGAGAACAGGCATTGAACCTCGACCCAGCTCAAGAATGAGGCTATGGAGAGCCAGATTTCGTATGGGAGATCAACAGCGTATAGGTTAGGAAGGCCTCGTTGTTTTGGCATTTGAAGCGTCGTCGATAAATTGGCTGGAGATAGTGGGGGTTGAACGTTACTGTTGCTGTGAAAGCGCAGAGGACTTTGACTGATCCGATCCAGCGTGCCGGCATCTGAGTCGGACTCTCTGCATCTGTTGCAGGATGGAGCTGAGGAAAACTTACCGGGCTATGAGCAGGGGCCCAATCGCTAGTTGCGTTGTCCCTACCATGCTGATTGAATTTGGAAATTGGGACTTTATCCTGTCGACGGAATTTGGGGGAAACGATATTAGGACTATAAATTAACTTGTGTATAATCTTCGATGACATACTTCCGAGCCAGGGTTCCGTCGACAGCATTAGAAAGAGAACATCATCACATTAAATGCACTGTCCATTACTCCACAACACATAATTCTCTCTCGAAGTCCCACTAAACGTCTTGACGTTCGGAAATGCATCAGCAATCGCCTTGGCACAATGCTCCCAGGGCCTCCACCCCAAGGCTACAATATGGAGGTGCTCCAAACCCCAGTGTGCAAAGTTTTGAGCTCGCATGTCGCTGAGGAACTGCGTGCCACATGCAGAAAAACCATCAGCCACAGCTTATATCAAATAACACGCATGAGGAAGAATTCATGCATAACTTGCCTACGAACCTGTTCTGTTGCCACCCGGTTCCTTGGAGTCCCAGCAGAACGTTCAACCATTTGCTCCTGCTCCTCGCTGAGCTTGAACGTGCCGTAACGAAGCGTGAGCCGTTGAAGATGAGGAAGCGCGTGTGACATGAAGGCAAAAACTTGCGGATCGAGTTCGTCGATGGCTAGATGCAGAGCTGTAAGGACGCTGGTATGGGACCTGAATAGGCGTACGACGTTCTTGAAATGTGAGACTTCCAGGACGACGTCGGTAACATCCAGTTCGGTGAGGGAGGTGGCCATGGAGCTGATGTACGCCGACAATCCCTTGAAGAAACTATCGGAAGTAAAGACCATAGTGCGGACGCGTGGCGCTCGTGAAACATCAGAAGCAATTTGCAGGCGTAACTTCGATATTCGGATATTGTATCGTTGTTTCTCCTGGAGCCAAAACACTCCGGCTAGTTGAGTTCCGTCTAGGTCCGACGACAGTTCTTGCAGCTCCGGAGCCTTCGTCATTATAAACCTATGAATCGCGCTCGCGATTCCAGCACCCTTAGGGGAGAGAGCATGCGAGAGATGGAGTGTCGTCAAAGAAGGGAATGGGCCAATAAGGTCGAGAAACATGGAAGAGTCGAAAGCGCCTCCGCAAACTCCCCAAGATGTATAGCCCCATACTTTGTTCTAAGGTAATGGCTCAAGAAGGGGGCGGTTCAAGGAGAATAGGCTTTGAACCTCGACCCAGCTCAAGAATGATGCTACAGAGAACCAATTTCGTATGGGAGATCAATAGCGTATGCCTCAGGAAGGCTTTGCTGTTTTGGCATTTGAAATACGTGGTTGACGAAGTGGGTGGAGATGGTCGTAGAGATTGAGAGTTGGTTGAAATGTTGCTGTTGCTGTAACATGCCTGATTTGACTAGGAGTGTCGGGATCGGACCCTGTGCTTCTGTATGCCAGGTCGAGGATGCGGTCGATATTCTGCTCTGCTGGCACCAACTCACACTTCAATTAAATGTTTGATTGAGAGATCATAGCAACATAATTCGGCTGTGCCTACGTAGATGCTTGTTTTGTCCAGTGTAAGCTGGGAGGAACGCTATTGTTAATCGACTCAAGGCCCTTTTTTGCATTGACACGAAGAACACCGTCGATTTCATCATAGGCAAGGCCCATACCCTTTGCTGTCCGCTGAACACCTTCATCAGACAGACCTTCCTTGCCCTCTTTCCCCTCCGCATCCCACCATGCGACAGCTCGTTCCCGAACCGAAGGCATGCGCATAATGGCTGCCTTGGTGTATGTGAGGAAATGAAGGCGGGTAATAAGAAGGTCGAGTGTTGGTTGTAGGGATTGTAACCGTTGAGCAGGCGGGGACGCTTTAAGGGCGAGCCGAGGGTCTGGGGCAGGTAACAACGGTCCAAGGATGGGAATGGAGTAGATGAAAGGGATTCGTGGTAATTGGAGTGAAAGTGGAAGGACAAGGAATAGGGTATATCTTGCCATGTATAGCGTGTCGTGCCACTAGATGTTCCTCGTCATTTCGAGACAATCGTAGAAAGCTCATTGGTACGCACTCTTGTGATCTGTGGCCACCCATTCTGGGCCCTCTCCCTGGCTGAGAGTGTGATTTCTCCTGTGAGTGCGGTATAAAATTCAAAAAGCATAGAGAGGATGAGTGTCCCAATTGCATAGGACCGAAGGTGGTGCTTTGAGGAGTTGGGAAGGGTCAATAGACCGATGAAAGCTATTTCAAGGATGTAGACCAGGAGGGGGCCGATGAAGGCGAAGAGAAGGTATTCTTTTAAGCGATGACACCAGTTGCACCCTGCAACAGCATCATGGCCCAATCTGAGAAATAACTTTTGGTTTAGCTAGTGATCGGAGGTCGCGAAGAATGTGACGCGCACCGAAGATACATAAGCCGGAGGTCAAACGAGTTGAGCTTTGTCAACAGTTCTTCTATTTCTGGCTCCAAGTCCCCGGTTGGTGACTTTCTGAGGTATAGGGCGCGCATGGAGTCCGCAGGGGTATCATAGGGTTGTCCGAGCTCTGTAAACACATTTCTCGGTGGCACGACGAGGATAGCGTAGAGACAATAGAGCGAATGCAGCAAAAGCGACGCCTGTAGCAGTGATTTCGATGACGTGGTCTTCTGCGAGGATATTCGGAACAGCCAGGCTGTCGACAGGCAGAGCGAAATGGCGATAAATGTCGCTGAATTCATTGGTCCTTGTGGCGCTTCATCGAGGTTCGTGGAGATGTGCTGGTTGCCGACATGCCGTCATTTTGATCCAATCAAAGTGTCGTGCACACGCGGTACCGCAGTCAGTTGGCTCTTCTTCTTCCTAAGCCAGATTCCTTTCCAATGCTTGAACGCAATCTGACATCATTACCTTTGTCTATTGCACTATTATCTTACGCAGAGCTATAAGTATGTTCTATTATCGTACATTTCTGTATCAGCACATCCATAATGGCTCCCGTAGCAGTCGCTCAACCCACAGACGTTCTGAGCAACAAGCTCGATAAATTACATCTGGCTGCTAAGCCTGCGAGCGAGTCAAAGCAGCCCGATATCGAGTACCACCCTGACGAGGCCAAATGGAAGGCCCGAACCGCTCGTCGCTTGGTTGAAGATCCTTCACTCCCCGACACACCCCTGCCCGAAGGCTTTCCCAAAGTCCTCGAGTCCCCTCTCGTATGGGAGGGCAAGGACTGGACGGACGAAGCTCAGTGGACCTACCAGCTCAGTGACGCCCAACTCGAGGAGATTGACGCCGCCTTGAAGTACTTCCATGGTAAGTGATGTACCTTTTGTGGAATGACGTTCGCCATGCTAACTATTCCAGGTTTGGAGAAACCCCTTGGGCACGTTAACCAGGACAACTTCCCTTTGCCAAAGCTCGGCCCAATCTTGAAGGACCTCTCGCGCGAGCTCCATACAGGACGTGGATTCTTCGTTCTGCGCACCATCCCAGTCGACTCGTATTCCCGAGAAGACGTGATTATTGTCTATGCCGGAGTCTCGTCTTATGTTGGCAACTCGCGTGGTGTCCAGGACCGTGACAATGGCGTTATTGCCCATATCAAGGACCTCACTGAAACGCATCCTGCAAAGACCATTGGCGCACCGGCTTATACCACGGACAAGCAAGTGTTCCATACAGACGCGGGCGATATTATTTCGCTCTTCGCCCTTGAAACTGCTGCCGAGGGAGGTACTTCAAGAATCAGCAGCAGCTGGAAGGTTTACAACGACCTAGCAAAGTCAAGGCCCGACTTGATCAAGACCTTGTCGGAGCCCTGGCCATTCGACGGGTACGCCCCTGTTTAATTTCCTGCGCCTATCTCGATCCCTCTGACACGTTTCGTCCCTAGCTTCGGTCGTGACCCTTCCTATAAACTGCGCCCCCTGCTCTTCTCTGAAGACGGCAAGGTCATCATCCAGTACGCCCGCCGGCTATTCACCGGGTTCTTGGGATTACCCCGGTCGACAGACATTCCTCCAATCACCGAAGCCCAAGCGGAGGCCTTGGATACTATCCACTTTTTGGCCGAGAAGTACAACCTCGGACTGAATTTCCAGAAGGGTGACATTCAGTATATCAATAATTTGAGCATCTTCCACGCCCGAGATGCGTTTACCGACACGACTGAGAAGAAGTAAGCATTATTTCACTCTATTTCGACGCGGTGATGCGCCTTTTCATTTGGCCTGTTGCTCACGCGTTCGATTATTCTAGGCGCCATTTGCTTCGTCTTTGGTTGCGAAACGAAGACCTGGCATGGAAGCTTCCTCAGCCCTTGGAAGAGGGCTGGCAAGCTCTGTATCAATCGGCAACTGAAGATGAGGAGAGATTCGCCTTTGAACCTGAGATCAGAGCGGCCTCGAGGGGCAAAGGTGGTGAAGGTGGCAAATATGTTTAAACCCTTTTTACTTGTATCACAGATTATAACAGATTGTACTACTACTTATCACACGACAGGAATCTATTGGACATATACGGTTGCATTGTATTATGTGAAGGGGGGNTGGCGGTGGACTGCTGGTGAGTATGTCAATCGTGAACACATGGAAGCTTATTTTTGAGCTGAGAGTGCCTGAGAGTGCCTGAGAATTCGGAAGCGTACCCGATAGAAATTGAATGCGACTGGAGTCGGGCGAAATTCGGTCCCTCTATCCCTCTTCTTTATGTCCACGTCTCGATTTATAAAGAAGGTGACGTGCAAGATGACGACTAACTCTATTTCTCTCCCTTCGAAATGTCTCCAGTCGCAATAGCTCCATCCAATTCTCTTTCTGGGGAAGGCACTTCTGAAAAATTGACTCAGAAGAGTTCGGTTAAGCACGCAGATCTCGACTACCAGGCAGACGAAACTAAATGGAAAGCTCGAACCGCTCGTCGCCTGGCTGAGGATCCTTCGCTTCCAAATACACCCTTGCCTGAGGGTTTTCCTAAAGTCTTGACCTCCCCTCTTGTCTGGGAAGGGAAAGACTGGACAAACGAATCTCAATGGGTCTACAATCTCAGCACGGCGCATTTGGAAGAGATAGACAATGCATTGAAGCATTTTCGTGGTACGAGCCTTGCTATATCTGTCTCCCGTTCAGTTATTCATACACCTCTTTAGGTTTGGATCTACCGATCGGACTCATCGACAAAGTAACCTTCCCTCTCCCTACACTCGGCCCTATAATCGAATCTCTCGCTCAAGAAATCCATTCCGGGCGCGGTTTCTTCGTCATTCGCACCATCCCCGTCGACTCTTATTCTGGAGAAGATAACATTATCATCTACGCAGGCATTTCGGCCTACATCGCAAACGTCCGAGGGATCCAAGACATTAATGGTGCGGTTCTTGGACATATCAAGAACATGTCTGAAACGCACTCGGCCAAGATGCTTGGAGCGCCGGCATATACCACGGAGCGCCAACCTTTCCATAGCGATCCGGGGGATATTGTCTCTCTGTTTGCGCTGCAGGTAGCTCCTGAGGGTGGGGCGTCCAAGGTGGCCAGTAGTTGGAGAGTATATAATGAGTTGGCGGAGACGAGGCCCGATCTTGTCAAGACTTTGTCTGAGCCTTTTCCTTTGGAAATGTTCGTCTCTTTTCTTTTCTTTT